>JAAGNO010020699.1:51847-113478 GCA_033439905.1 Ceryle rudis | reverse complement strand
ATAGAAAATAAGCTCAGGCCCTTAGTCTGGTGCCAACAGCTGTGACTTCAGCAGAGACTATTTTGGGAAGCCTCACAAATGTCCACTGGGCCCCCCATATCTCGCTGCAGCATCTTCTGTTTGAGCAGAGCCGTTCAGGATGAGCTGCTTCACTGTCCAGGAGCCACCAGTGCCCAGCTGTCCTCGCTGTCACCTCAGCGGGCAGGGAGGAGCAGACAGACACTCCTCGGGGTCCTTTGGTGCCTCTTCTTAATTAGAAACCTCATCTCTAAGTCTTATGTGCCCTTCGGCGGGGTTAGTTGCTCTCACCTGCTTAATCCTGGAAGATTATTTCCTGGTCTCGTTTAAAAAAATAACTCAACCACCCCAAACCCTTCAGTCTTCTTTCAATTCTTTTAATTTCACCTCATTTAATTCCTTGCCAGCTTAATGACTTGGTAGTAATGAATAAGATGGAAATTAGGGCTTAATAAGTGTTAAGAAAAGACAGTTTTCTTGCTGATGAAGGGAGCGTGCTGGTGGGAAAGTGAAGCCTCGGGAGAGCACAGGGATAACCCCAAAGCTCTTCCTGACCTTGAGACAGGTGATGCCAACTCCAGGCTGTAACTGGTGACAGTGACAAGCTGCAGCTGGGACCAGGGACACACCAGTCCTGGGAGAAGGCTGCTGGAGGGAAGCAGAAGGGGATGAACACAAGGAGGGGCTGGCACAGAGTGCTGCTGGAGGGAAGGTGGTGGTGCCCAGCTCAGCATCCCAATACCCCTTTGCCTTCTGACCAGGGCAGGGGCTGAGCTGGGGCTGCAGCTCTGTGCAGGAGAGCCCAGTGGGCTGGGAAAGCTCAAGGGCTGTCCCACCCCCCATATTTGGGGAATCCCACAGCCCTCCTGGGGAGGTGACTTTGGCCTGCAAAGCCTTACAGCTTCTGGTGGGGTGGCACCCACTGGGTCTGTGGCAGAGGATCTCAGAGCCCAGCAAGGCAGTGATAAATCCAGCCCGAGGGCTGCGGTTGTGAGACCAAAACTGCTCTAATGTCACTGTGTAAGTCACTAACCTGCCACTGTCTGCCTGTGGGGCTAAATTCTTGTCTGGTCACCTCTGCTGGAGTTACATCAGGATCAGCATCTGGCCACAAGTGGCATCAAACCGTTAGAAACAACATTGCACCCCCTGCTTCATTTGCTGGGGAGGTGCCTGTGGGTATTCTCCCTCTGGTGCTGCACCGGACATCCCGAGGGCACAGCCCAGCACCAAGGGGTGGGATGGAGCTTTTTGCTGACTCAGCTGGAGTGAGGAACCTGCTGACTCAGCAGAGGCAGTGCTGGCAGGAGCCACTGTGTACAGCTGGCAGAGCTGGAGCAGCCGATGGTAACTGGTACCCGAGCACTGCAGGCAGGAGCGTGACCCTTGGCACAGGCTGTGCTGGTGAGGACACTGGGATATGTAATCAGATCAGCCCTGGCCTCTGCCACGAGCGTGGCTAATGACAGGCCAGCCGGCCGCTCACGCTGCATTAGCTGGCTCTGGACTTAGGCTCTAATTAATGATAATATTGGGACTGACAGGTAGATCAGGGAAAAAAAGGTGCAGAATTAATTGACTTGCCAGAACACATGTCCAACAAGCTTCCCCCCTGCACACTCCCCCCTCCCCCCCCGCATACACCCAGCCCCTCCATAACACAAACATCCCCGCGCTGCCCCCCACTCAAACACGGGGCAAACACCACCAGTGAGCCCAAGCATCGGGTGCTGGCATGGCCACACCGTGGGCAATACTGATGATACTGATGGCTTCCTAATGGGCCCTGAGAGCTGCCTCCATCTCTGCCACCGGCCACATTATTCAAGCAAGCAGCTCCTCGATCACCTCATTTGCGGGACCCCCCGGCCAACCCCTCTGCCAATCTCTTTTAGTGCTGCCAATGTTTTTTTCTTCCAGAGATTGGTTTGCTCCTTCTCCTCCCAGGTGCTGTCACTTCAGAGATGGTGTTAATTTTTTAAGTGCATTTCTTGTTGTTTTGATCCCTATTCTACTTCTCTTGGAGTAACAGGCATGACCAAGTGAGAATCCCAGATCCAAGCCCCAGTTAACTCTGCGGATCTGCAGAGGGCTCTGAGCACAGACCAGATTAGTTTGGGTCAGGGCTGATTTCAAAGGCAATTTCTACCTGAAGCAAAAGTATAAATCCCAGTAGGCCTGCTGGGTGGCAATACCAATAGTCCCATCTGGGTTTGAGGAACGGGTTCGGTCCTTCCCCATCCTTGCTTTGCTGGGTTGAGCGGGGCTGTGCCAAGAGCCGTGCATCGCTGCGAGGCAGCGGAGCGGTGGTTTGGGTTTGGTGGAAGAGCTGCTCTCATTAAAGCCATGCACTGGAGGACCGGAGTGGCTGCCCGTCCGTACACGCACGCTGGGACGGTACGACATTACACACATGCAATTTTAATTCCAGCCTTTCTAGATGCAACGAGATGCTGAAACTCAGTCGCTGTGATGCAAGTGCAGGGTTTGCAGGTAGCGGAGCTACCTTCCCATCACTGTCTCCTTTTCCAGGTGCAGAGGGGAGGTTTTGGGCAGCACAGGGGGATTTCCATTTCCCTTTACAAGGAAGAGAAGCTTTCGGGGTGCAAGGACTAGAGGTGGTTAAATGGATTTGCCCCTATAGGAATCAACTGAGCTGGTGAAATCCTTCCCAAGGGTGACTCAGGTGGAAAAAAACCCTGTAGGCTGAAGAGTGGATGAGGGGTTCAAAGAGAGGTGGGCAAACCACTTCAGGCACAGGAATTCCATGAGCCAAAACCAGTTGACACTAAAAAACCTATTAAAAAGCTCAAACACAAAATATAAGGGGAGATCAAACACCTTGACTTGTTCCTGCTCACTCTTGTACATCTGCTTATGGCTTCCATGGGAGACTGGAGACCTAAAAACCACTAAAAAGCCACTATTTTGTGGCACCTCCAGCAAAATCCAGTGGGGAGAATCGTGAGGGAAACCCCAGCCAGGTGAACTGGTGTAGTGGAGCAGCTGGAGGCAGCTGTGGAAGCTGTGTTGGGCTGTGCCATGCTGGTGGGCACCCACTGCTGCATGCCCAGACTGGGTGCTTACGGGGTGGGTGCATCTATTTCAAGGGGAGCGCGTCGTGCTGGGAAAATAGCTGATTTACATGGGGAAATTTGTTCCTGCTGGCACTGTGTGCTATAGCTCCATAAATAATCAGCCCTTAAAAGCAATTGCCTCAACTAAATCAGAGGCATGTAAACATCCCAAAGCTGCATGACTAATAAGGGGAAATTTTAGCATAGAAAAGGTTTCACTACTCACCATCATGTCCATGTGTGGCAGAGCCTGTCCTGGAGAGCCTCTTCCAATCGCTTCAAAGGCAGTGGCGCAGACACTGCTGGTGTGAAAGCTCCTGAAAACTCCCTGCTGGTGAAGGTGCCCCCGTGGTGGGGAGAACTGGGAGCAAACCTCCTCCTCATGGACCTGTTTCACTTGCCATGAAGGAACTAGGAGGAAAGGGGGAAGCAAATGCTCCTCTTCTTGCAGGAAGAAGGCAATGACCAAGGAGGGGATCTGGGATCTGTCCTGCTGATGTTATCCTGAGATCATCGAGTCCAATCCCCCTGCCAAAGCACGATCACCCAGGGCATGTCACTCAGGAATTCATCCAGAGGGGTTTTGAAAGTCTTTAGAGAAGGTGAGTCCACAACCTCTCTATGCAGCCTGTTCCAGTGCTCCATCACCCTCGCAGTAAAGATGTTCCTCCTCATCATTGTACATCCCATGGGTGCAGGACGGGCCGTGTCCATCCCACCAAGCACCTCTGAGGCTCTGCCAGGTTGGCAGCTGCAGAGAAACCCCCAGAAAACTCTTACATTTCTAGTGTCCCTCTGGACTTGTTTTCCCAATGTCTTGAGAGATGATGTGCCCCATGGAGGAGAAAGGCACCTGCGTGTGGGACACCTCCTGCAAGGAAGGTGCTGGGGCTGTCATTGGGAGAGATGTGGGGATTGCTGGGACCAACAGGAGGGCAATGCATGAAATACAGGCTCTGAAGACCTCACCCATGGCACAATGCTGAGCAGGGAGGAATCTCCACCCTCCTGCAGGAGCTGGGTGCTCCAGCCTCCTCATCCCCTCCACCTGGAGCAGGCCCTGTGTGCCCCATCCCACTGCTAACAAGCTTTTATCCATTGCCAGACCAGAGAGCAGAACTTAGATTCAAAATGATGCTCCAATCTCCAAACCCTCTTTTAAATTTTTTTAATATTCTTTTTTATTATAAACCTTGTAAGTCTCTCCTAAGTCCAATCCTGCCATGACAAGACGCTTCAAAGCTGCTCCCACACAGCCTGAGATCAGAAACCCCTGCAATGAGGATCGATTGCCTGATTAGGGGGGAATTGATTGCCCCAGCCTCATTAGCATATCATTAGTGCTGACCCCATAGCTGGCCCTGCTCGAGTGGGCTGTGACCTGGATGGATTAAAAAGCGCAGTGCGCCGAGGAGGGATGGGAAATCAGTAAACAGGAGAGGGGGAGGTGAACCCCGAGTCAATAGCATCCACCTCCTTACCCTACCAAGGCTTCAAGCGCTCGATGCCTCAGGGCAGCATCGCAGGGGATGCAGCCCCTGGGGCGTGGTCTCATCCCATAGCGGATGGTCCCCCATGGGGACCAGGAAGGGTTTCTCTGGGAGCTCCAGCCCTTTTGAACGTTGACTAACAGGGTTTTTTTTCAGTGCTGTGAGTCAGTAGCCCCAGATAGGATTTCCATCTGCACTGTGCGAGGCCTCGCCAGACTGTGTTTTAGGCCTCTGTCCAAGTAAAGCTGAAGAACTAGTTTGGCTTGATTTGTTGAGGTTTTGTTTTGTTTTGTTGTTTTGGGGTTTTTTTTCTATATAAGTTGTGCATGTAAAAGAAGGGGACAGGAGCCTGTGCTGGTCCTGAAGCCCCAGGATCCACCTTGCAAATGACTTACTAAGGTCAGGAGGCAATGTGCAGCAACAAGCCTGGTCCAGCACAGTCCCAGCCCAGCGCTGGGTCACACCAAGAGGATCAAGGGCCCCCAGTGCCTGGCTTTGCAGAGTAACCTGGGTTTGTCCTGAGGAGCTGGGCTGTGGCATGTCACAGCTCTGTTATCTGCACCTGAGAGGACACAGAAAGTATTTCAGTTTCATCAGAGGACCAAGGACAAGCTTCTGGGAGTGGGTGAAAAGAGCAGTTTTATCCTGAGACCTGGGAGAGCTGCTGCGCAATGCCCCACGGTGACACTGACCCTGAGCCAAGCTCCAATCCCATCCCTGGAGCACCTTGGTGCCTTCTGGGACTTTCAGGCTCTCCTCTGGACCAATTTGCACAGGAGCCTCTGTGCAACCTCTGCTTTCAGGTGGAGAAGTGATTCCCACACCCAGGGAGGGCAGGAGCACTAGGAAGTCAATCAGACTTGAAGCACCAGCCCTAATATTTGACTGCAAGCTAATGAAATCCTGGAGTTGGCAAGGAGCAGAGACGGAGTTTTTCCAAGGCCCCGTTATGTGCCTGGAGTTGTTCAGAAGGAACCAGCACCAGCAGCCAGCCCAAGGGGCCAGGCCAAGCCCCAGAGAGGTCGTGACCACATGTGCAAGAGCAGGGTGGCTGGGAAAGTCTGTTCTCAGATACCCTTTAAGCAGTTTTCTCCTAATTTTTAGTTTTGAAAACCTGATGTGCAGTGAGAGGTATGAGAAGCCGGGATGCTCGGGGACCTGTGCTGTGTGCAGCACAGGTGACCTTGCGCAGGGCAGTTAACCCCAGGACCCAGTACCCATCTCAGATGACTGTGCCAGGAACCAGCATGGGCTGAGCAATGCCAGGAGCCCATGAGGTCCCCCACTGTCCTCTGCCCTTGCTGTGGATGGATGTGGGGACCCACCTGCACCACTGTGCCTTCCTCATCTGCAGGATGGAGATGCCCGTGTCTGACTGACAGCAGCACCACGGGTGTTTGTTCAGAGTTATGATGCTTTTCCAAAGTAAAAGGTACTAACACCAAATCAATTCTCATTTCCTAAATAACCAGCACAGATCTGGCAAAAGAAAACAAAATAATCTTTCCTTACTTCCTCGCTGTTGTTTGAGATGTTGCTGCGGTGAAGCTGCCAGATGCAGTGATATTCCCACATGGGATGAAGTCCTCCACGTCAATACTGTCCATCAGCTCTCATTATGGTTCATTTTCGATGTTGGGTGAATTACAACAGGAGACTCCTCGCCGGCAGTCTGCCTTCAGCCCTTTGCCTGATACTCTAACACAGCAAATTAATTAGCAGCAATGTGCTAACTACCCGCGAATCTCATAACCGTAATTGCACCGCAGTGCTCCAGCGAGGAGCATTTGATCTCCTATCGATTAACGAAACAGGTTTTCCCCTTTCACAAGACTCTTCACTTCCTACTGGCTTTCCTCCTAATTTTAAAGAGGAATAACTTGACCGAGGAAGATCCGGAGCATGGGAATGGCAGCTGCCTGTGGGATGGATGCAGCAGATGGTGATTGTCACCCTGGTGCTTGCAGCAATAGTGGGGCAAGAGAAGAGCACCCAGGGATCACGCACATCTCACAGCATCTCTCAGTTGCTACAGGTACCCCAAGAAATTAGGGTACCTCTTGCTTTTTTGGATACCGAACCCTGAGGAGGCACCTCTGAAGCATCTTGGTCATGCAGCTGGCGTGGAGGCAGCACAGAGGGATGCTGCACCGATACATCTCTGAGACACGATACTCACTTCACCCCCTCTGCAGTGGGACAGAGGGGGAGGCTGCTCTGCTCTTCACCTGATCAACAAGGACCACAAGGAGCACATTTCAAGCAGCTTTTTTCTAAGAAAAAGCCTTCCCGAGCTTTCCCTGTGTTTTTCCAGCTGCAGGAAAGGTGAATGCCCCCCGTTCCCTCCCAGAGCTGGAGGAACCTCATCCCCTGTGGCACTGAGCTCCACCGCCCCTGAAATGGAAACGAGTAAACAGGATTCATCTGAATTACAGTGACCCTTCCAACCCCGACGCTTTACAGGAATGATTACACATTATTTTATGAATAAGTAATGTCTCGCCGCAGATTTCCACCTGTTCTGAGCATCTCTCTGTGATCTCTGTGGCTTTCAGAAGGGGAGTTGGAAACAGAAATCTATTTTGCAGGCAGCAGAGACGTTTGAAGCCTCCTTCATCCTGTGTTTCAAGTGTTTATCTCCTTCTCCTGACGCAGCTGTGCCTCCTCCGTGGCAGGCAGGCGGGACTGAGCAGATCAAGCTCTTGACGTCAAGTTTTCGCTGCTGCGGGTCCATCTCCTGGTCCAAAGGAAAAGTTGTTGTTGAACATCGTTAAGCCACCAAAGAGAGAAACAAAACCCAGCTAAATTATGTTGGCAGCTGGATCCCAGAGGCTGATTAATTAATTAGCTGATGAACCATCTGCGTGTCCAACGCAGGCAGCTCCTGCATTGCTCTGCTCACCAGTGAGGGGAACCTGGGGTGTGCTCCCGCACACACATCCCAGGTGCTGGGATGGCAGATGCACTTGTCATGCTGCAGAAGAACCCTTGTCTGCTCAGCCCAGTGGAGATAACTTACTGTTCTTTAAATAACTTCCTTCTCCTCCTGTAACAGACCAAGAATTAAATAGCAAATATTGCTTTACTGTCTTTTATTGCCTCCACCCACCTGGCAAAAAGCAGGGTTATAAAAACTGCCATGGCCATCAGAAAAACAAACAAACAAAATCCCCCCCAACCCCCCTCCCCCAAAGCTGCTTCTCCCCTTCCCTTGTCAAAATGAGCAAACAAACAAAAATACCAAAAATGTTTTGCCACCAAACCTAATGTCTCAGGCTGTTAAGGTGTTTGGCCTCTGAAACATGTGTTGGTCAAATTTAGTTAAACATAATTTCAAAACAAAGTCAAGATACTCCATTTTTTAAGTATTATGAAGAAACATTTTGACACAAAACCCAACCCCTCATTCATCAACTCCTCATCTAATTCAGCACAAGCTCATGAATAATTTCCATCAGCCTGAAACCTCTTATCTCTGATGAGACTTAGCCCAAAGTGCCTGTATCAATGTTTAAATAACTCTCATAGTGAAGATCTTCTTCCTAATTTCCTAAAATTTGAGCCTACAACTCTTGGCTGACTTGCAAGAGAGTATTTTTATCATTAGTTTTTCCTTAGGAAATCTTTTGCAGCATGCTTTCACTTCCTGGGATCTCCTGGAGTCGGCACTTGGGCGTCCAGTGAGGTTTTACACCACCCAGCTTTGCAGCGAGCATTGGTCGGGGGGTTAAGTTGGAAGCTCTTCTCCTCACACCATTCACAGCTTTGCACAGTAGATTTTAAGCCGTTGATAAAGATCTAGCTGGGGGTCCCACCAGGTAACCTGGGAAACATGAAAAGCCAGTTAAACCACCCGCATGTTGTCACGGGGATTAGCACAGGGGCAGTTTTGGCAGCCTGGGGTGGTCTCCTGAGCAGCCAGGCACGATGCTCCCAGGGGTTTGCAGCCCAGCTTTTGAAGGAACACATCCCTGCCCCTGCCAAACCACCCCCAAGGAAAGGGCCTCAGCCCACACTGAGCCTCCCCAGGCATTTTTTGCCAACAGCCCTGACCATCCCCTCTCTCAGCTCTGCTGTTGTGCACAGAGCTGCTCCGACCCTCCTTTCCCAAGAGGATCTGCATGCTGACCATGGGCAGCAGACAGCAGCAGGGGAGCTCAGTTCCCAGGTCGGCGAGACAGAAACCGAGGTGTTACTCAAACCCCCCGAATTCCAGGGCTGGGAGCAGCAAGGGCTTTGCAGATGCCAGTGGTAAGAGGTGGCTCTGAGGTGCTCCACAGGCAGATGTGATCTGAGGATGCCCTTGGGAAGCATCTCCCTTCAGGCAGAGGGTAGAGCTCCAGCTAGTGCTCCACTGACAGACCATGCCCGGACACGGCTCGGCTCCCACTGACAGTGGGAGGCTGCCTTTGGCCCAGCCACCCGCTGAGAGCCAGAGGAACACAACAGGCCTGTGTGGGGGAAAAAAAAAATAGAGAAGAGGAGAAAGAAAAAGGAGATTAGAAATTATAAAGGGCAACAGACAACAACAACAACAACAAAAATATACAGCTTTCTCCTCAAACTGTTCTTTTAGTCCCAACAGCGTCTGCTGTGCAGAGCTTGCGTCTCAAGATTCACAGCTGCTCAAAAAAAAAAACCCCAAAAGCTCATGAATTATTTATCCCTGCTCAGATCAATCCTTCAGAGCGCTGTCAGGGAGGAATCAAAGCCCCAACAAGGCAGGCAAGAAAGGAAGCGGCTTCCAACCCCCCTGAGCGGCCAGTGGGTTTGTTGGCTTGTGTGCCACACCTCGCCTGCTTCCATCCCTGTTCCCATCCTCATCCCTGTCCCCATGTGGCCGTGGTGCCTGTGCCAGCAGGAGCTTTACACATGTGCCCCATTTCTAAGCTCCATCCAAGACCCTGCGTATTAATAATTGATGGCAAAAGCTTATTTTAAGGTAGGTAAGTTCAGAGTCACAGGATGGCAAGGGTTGGAAGGGACCTCTGGAGATCATCTCATCCTGCTCCAGCAGGGTCACTCAGAGCAGGGGGCCCAGGATCACATTGTCCAGGTCGGTTTTGAATATTTCCAGATAAAAGATATTCAGAAAGAGAGAAGAAGAAATATTCACCTTGTGCCCAGGGATGCTGCTTTCCCTCACCCCCAAATCCAGCCTGTTTCCACCAGCACTACATGAGGGTGATTTATTCCCAGCTCTGCCTTGCCCACGGTGACTCCATCTCCTCCTGGCAGCCTCTGAAACTCTTTAAAATCCTGTACTTCTCACTGCAGCCAGCACCTGCCTCCCTGCCGGCTCCTTCCCACAGCACAGTGACAGGGAAGTTAAAAAAGAGCAATTGCAGGAGCTGAGGGAAGGAATCGTCCCTGTCCTCAACCCCATCCCCACTGTCCCCTGTCTCTTCAGGGCTCTGCAGGTGCTTTTGTGGAGCTGCAGATGTGGAGGAGAGCAGAGGATAGAGGCACTCGGGGACTGGAGAAATACTGCGTGTGCCCCCGGTCTCGTAGGGAACAGGGCTGAGGGTGGGATGGAAAGAGAGGGAACATTTCAGCTGATTTTCCTCTTTGCTTCTCAGAGGAAAAATCCAGCCCTGCAAAGAGACATGGGCAACCTCCCTGCACACATGGGTGCTCCAGGCTTTGAATCAGACCAGGAGTGCTTCTAGGCTCTTCCCTCGCCACACCAGTGAGACCAGCTCTCAGGAGGGGTGGCACAAGAGGCTGCAGGGAGAGCAACGCAAGGTGATGCTGGTGCCAGGGTGGTGAGGGCAGGATGACAGAGCCGCTTGTGAACTTGCAGCCCTGCACACCGCAGCAAAGCACCCCGATGGGCTAATCCGATGCCTTGCCCAGTTACTCTGGAGATGGGTAGCAGGGAAGCATCCCCCTCCTTGCCATCATTTCCAGATTTCAGAACTTTTTACTGACAGCAGCAAAAAGCCCAGCACAGTATCTGCTCTCAGAACTGCTCCCTTTCACATGAGCTCCCCAGATCAGCCCTAATTCACTGGGGGTCCCCCAGAATGCTGCCCCATTCCCCTGGTGAAGACCTCTCCTGAAAACACCGGTCTCTTCATCTTCCCCAGCCTAAGCCCTGTGCTTTCAGAGCTTTGGTCTCAACCTGCCAGCACCTCTCCTACTACTGTGTCTCCATTTCCCTGGGCGGACGCAACGCTGTTTAATTAGTGCCTGCAAACACTGGTTCTGTCATTAACCGCCCTCCTGCTCTCAGTCCGGAGCATGTTTTGCGATGCTGCTGCAGCTCCACTTCTGCAAAGCCCAACCCAGCTCAGCAGTCAGAGAGAAAGGCAAGAGCAGGAGCTGCCTGCTCCCAAAGCCCATCCCCTGCCATGCCCGGGGTCCTGCACGAGTTTGCCTTGGCACAAGCCCTTGGCAGGCAGTTCACTGCCAACAAACCAGACAAACTGCATTTCCCGCTGCCTTAACCTGCCTGTACCCCACCGAGCAAGGGGCTGTGGGTGCGTGGGGCTCAGCTCTTCTAGCTGATGCAGCTCCAGCTCCTCCTGCTCCACACCGTTCCCAGCCAACACCCCCGTGATGCTCTGGGAGAGCATCCAGTGCAGCCCTGAATCCCTGCAGCACCTTCCCTGGTGCAAAGCCATTCATCACCGCATACAAACAGCTCGCTCGCTAAAGGCCACGCCATGACAAAATGCCAATAGGTGTATTTACATTCAATATGTCCCGCTAATCTGGCCTTCAGAAAGCATCTGCTGAATCTATCCTTTCGTTCCTGGGCATCACCTCTTTAATCAGTCTCTCGTTACTGATCACAGATTGATTTCGGTTCCAGTAACCAGTAGGTTTTCCTTTTAATTTTCAGCATCACGTTTAATTAAAGCAAGGTGGGTCTGACCCTATCAAATCATATCAAAGTCTGTCTAAGCCCCAGGTGAGTGAAAACACCAGCATAAATTATTGACTAATCTGTGTTCAGATTAATCTATCACTGCTTTTCCCTGGGCAGCATGAGGACGGAGCTCACGAGGTGTTCGTCTCGCGGCAGCCGTTTTGCAGCTGCTCAGGGCACCGTGGGGTCTCCAGCCAGGGGTGCCCAGCAAAAAAACACTCCCCAAGAGCAGCGTGTCCCTCAACGCCTTCTCCCAACACATCCCAGCCCAAGGACACAGCGGATGCAGGCTTCACCCTGGGAGATGTTGCTAAACTTCTAGAGCTTGTTATCCTCTGGGAGAAGGATGAAAACGGAAGCTTGAAGTGGGATTTAAAAAATAATCCTCAATTCTGCACAAAGCCCAGACTAACAGCCCGTGGCTGGAAGAACAAGTGGGTTTCCCCTGTCTGGGAGGCTTTGGAGCTGAAGGGTCAGCAGGAGCGATGCTCGGGGCAGGGAAACGCTTCTCCCCTGCCTGGCTGCCACTGTCAAAACAGATTTCCAGGTGATCAATGGAAACTACCACAAAGCTCATACCTGGAGGCGGTTTTACATCAGCGTGCAGAGGAGATGAAGACCGACAAGGGGTGGCTGTGATGGGGAGAGAAAACTGAGCAGAAAGACATGAAAAGAAGTGCCCACCACTGCTTAGACAGCTGGCACCAGTGAGGTTTGCCCTGGATGAGCACCACGGGTGCCAGCCCTGAGCCGCAGGGATTTTTTTGCCTCTCCTGAGCCGGGTGAGAGCCTGAGCTCAGTCGTTATCCCAAAAAGCTAAAAACCAGCAGAGCCTTGGAGCACCTGAGAGGTCTTCTGCAGCTTGGCCAGAGCCAGCAGCTCCAGCACTGCAGCAACACAAACCTAGAGAGCAAACACGGCTTTCGGATTATGAATAAAGATCGAGCCGAGGTGTTCCTCCCGCTCCCGCCGGCAGCCGGCTCTCCTGCCTGAATACTAATTGCCAGGCTAAGCTGAGACCACTGAAACGCAGCTCTGGGGCCAGGGTCTGGGAGAGGCAATGGCGTATTTGCACCGTTTGGGGAAAAACAGGTGGCTTTGCTGGCTCCAGAAAACTTCTGTTCTTGGAATAAACTTTGGATGCTGCCAAAACCTGAGAGGGGTGAAGGGCTGGATAGAAATAGCTGGAGACTGAGGAGGGATTGCCAACAGCACCAGATCAGCTCGTGAGTCAGCAGCATTAGCTCTCACCTCAACAAGCAATCTGCAAATTGTGCAAATCTGCTTTTCACAGTTCACCTCACCTGCTAAATAGCCTCAGATTTACAGCTTGGGTGTTCATGCTCAAAAATGACTGAGTTAATGAAGAAGTAGAAAGGAGGGGGGGGTTAAAACAAACACACAGGAGTTTGGATTTCACTTGAGATGGCTGCAGCTGTCCCACGTGAGGGCTGATGCTCGACTGCGCTTGTTTTGCAAGTACATCCCTAGAAACCCCTTTTACCAGTTCCCAAGCCAGGCATCCCTTTTACTTCCCCACTTTTCCACCTGCTTGCAGCAGCTGCAGCCCCTGTCTGAAGCCCTCACCAGGCAGGGGGATTCTTTGATCAGGTAAAGATTTCCAATCCTTCTGGATTAAAATCCTCCCCTCATCAAACGCAAACTGGACAAGGGGCTCAGTCTGTGCAAGGAGAAGATGAAAGGGGCCGTGTTTCCCCTCCCTTTGTCAAGTGGTGAGATCAATACCACATTTCCACTGGGATAAAAGGGCCAGGTCGGCTGCGGGGGGAACTGCCTGGGAAGGAGGAGGCACGAGGAGAATGAATCGGTGGGAAGGGCCACCCCAGGGTTTACCTTTAAAGTATTTTTAGCACCGAGCTTGGGAGGAAAAGCTGCCACAGACTACTTCAGAGCAGGACAAGTAGAGGACATCTGCATGTTGTGGAGTTACCTCTGTGCAAAGGTTCTCAAAGCAGAGCTGGGGAACGAAGAGGGAGATGAGGAGAGGAGAGAAGGTCGCGGTGAGTTCGGCTGCTTCTTGTGCTGAGCTTCTTGAAAGCGTGTGAAAGGAGGATGGTGGCTTTAAAGCATCTCTTGGGGTCTCACCTCTTGGCTTTTAGATCTTTAAAAGAAAATCTGTCAGCTCTTCACACAGGGCTGTGTGCGGGAAGGTACCTGTTAGTCCCACACAACTGAAATCTCAGTGTCCGGACACTTTTGGGTGATGTGCTTGAAAATCTTCAACATTTCATGTAGCTGTGCCTCCACTTGGCCCCTTCAGCACCATCCTGGCCCTAAGGTTGAACCTTCATCACTCTGAGCAAAGCGCAAGTGCCAACACTTTGCTGTGGGCCAAGCTTAATGCCAACCTATGGACCAGGGGCTTTTCCACAAGCCTGAGCAGTCAGACACCTTTTCCCACAGATACTGGGAATGTCAATCCCATTATAACCCTTAATTCAAGTGGTGTTTGCTCACTTTCCATGTAATATCATCTTCATGTTCTCCAACTGGCTACTACTAATCTTGCACTGCAGAGGGACGGATTGTTATGAAGGGGGGGAGCGGGGTGTTCTGTAGCTCAGACTGATCAAGCACGCTACAAAAAAGTGATGTGATTTATGTCTCCACTACACCACAGATCAGGAGATTTCTTTAAGCTGGTCCATGAGCAAATCCAAGTTTGTGGCCCCCCCCTACATCAGCACTGTTTCTGCAACTAGCTGTGTAAACACGATGTGGAGACATTACATGGGGGGTAAGGAAATCCTGGTGTGAGAAACACCTTCCTGCAAACGGTGGTTGGAAAAGAAGACAATCCAGGGCACCTCTAGCCTGTACGGGGGACCTGACGCGCAGGGCAACACGAGGGCTGTTGGGTCTCTCCCTGGAGTGACCACCCCACTCCTCTCTCTGAGGTCTGGATCCCCCTTCCCTCTCTCCCTCCCCCAGGAACACCAGGCTTCGTTCCCTCTTCCCGCACAACGAGATGAGCGTCAAGCAGTTCATCCCTTCTCATCCAGCAGCCCTGACCCCAGGCCCCATGGACACCCCTCGGAGCACAGCGCCCCTCTGGCATCCCTATGCCACGGCATTGGAGGTTGCAGGCACCCCTGCCTTCGGCTGAGCCTTGGTCCTTCTTTGCCCAGACCCATCGCCAACCTTTTACTGCTTCAGGGGCTCACAGATGCCTACCCACGAGCTACCTCTATTTTATTCAGCGTTATAAAGCATCTTGTCCTAGAGCATCACCTCATGAGGTTTAACAGCTGCTGCATTCCCTCCCAGAGATCGTTGCATTGCTGCACCCTGGGACTGGTCCAAGATCTATTGAAGCCGGTGGAAAACTCCCATTGACATCAATCAATCCAAGATTAAAAAGGGTTTGTAAAGCCTGTGATACCTCAGGGATGAAAGATAAAAATATAACTATATTCAAAATTTACATTTTAAAGAAATCCGTTTTTCCATGGCCAATAAAAGACAAGCATTGGCTCTTGTAATGAAAATCAAGAAATCATTCTTGTCCTACAGACACTGAGCACAGGGGGAGAGCTGCTGAAATCTAAGTGCAAACTTGGAGGACGGAGTGGAGCCCGTGTGCCAAAACCCTCTTCTGAAGTCCCACCGAAGAATGCTACAAGCCAGGAGATTCTTCAGCACCGATGGCCTTGGAATGCAATAAGAATAAGAAAGAACAGAAAAAAAAAAAAAAAAACCAACCTGCATTTTTTCAGCTTCCTCACAATAATGGAGGAAGAGGACAAAATGCCAGGTACCTGAATGTGTAAGTTATTTCTTTGGAATAGGACCCTAGGAAGGAACAGGTTTATCTAAAGCTGGTGAAACAACAGAATTAAAATAGCATGAAACCAGCCCCAGAGCACGTTACTCTGCTGACAGTCTTACAAGAGAAAGCAGTGGTTGGCAGCACCAATTTAAAACGCAGCTTAAAAATCAGTGACTTAGAGGGTGTGGTGGTTGGGGGAGCATTTCTGGTTTGTTTTATTAGGGGTTTTTTATCATTACTGATTTATTTAATTACTTTGCCTTCCGAATGCCCTTTAAAACCTTTACTTCTCCCACGCTGCATCTCTACCAAGCAGTTTTCACACGGTGCTTGCTCAGGGCTCTGATGGCACTAACTTTGAGAAAAATAAAGAAAAAAAGAAAGTAAATCCACTTTTAATCTCAAGGGCTGAAGGTGTTACTTTGTGTTTATACTGCCACTATTTAATGATAAATATTTTCAGCGCTTTTGATAACCTGGGTGAGGGCGGATCGATTTCTTTACCCTGTGCTTGTATTAGAAAAGAGGTAAGTCAGCTCTTTTCTACTTTGGCGCCTGGTAGGAAAAGGCCCATGTTCAAGCTTTTTAAGTAGTGGTGAACCACCCCCCCTTCCCCAACCCTTTAGAAATGTTCATAGATGAAAAATAAATACTAAACCTGTCTGCTGAATCTTGTAACAGTCCATTAACAGTGGAACAGCCAAAAGAATTATTAACAGCAGCAAAGAAATTGGTTTGGAAACTGAGATGTCAAAAAGGGGATGATGCCCAAGGATGAGAGCTGAATTTCTGAAAGAAATGTACAGTTTTAAAGCCTCTTGAGCAAGTATGGGAATTCTTTTCTTGCAGAGGACAGTATCCCCTTACGCTTACAAATTCTACTGTACCAGCTGCAGTGATGTCTGGGACCTCACCTCTAATTTCCCAATACAGTTAGCACAACTGTCAGCAGAGCTTGAGCAGGACTTTTCTTCCTTACTGATCACCCACTGCTCCTTTAAGGATGGAAAAATGTCATATCGCAGTAACTGTAATTGTTTCACAGCGCAGCTTCTCCTCTCTCCTGCATCAGCAATTTGCAGTTTTAATTTCATGGGTGTCTGTAATGGTGTGAGTATAGCGAGGTGCACTGTAAAAACAAAAAATAAAACCTTTAGGGCTTAGCAGCTTTTTACTTCTTGCCATGTTATGTTAAATACTCTCGGTTTAATTTCCTGGAGTTACAGAGGGGGAATTGTCATCCAGAAGTCAGAGGCGAGTTCACGCGGTGTCTGAGCAGAACAGACCTTTACACGAAGGACCGGGATGCTTTGACTCGCTCCCATTAGCTAGGGACACATCTGAGTCAGAAAACAAGTTTTGGGTAATTTGGGAACAAAGGTTTTGGAAGTGCGTGAGCATTTCATCACTGTCACCTCTTGGCTCAGGAGGAATTCACCACGAGAGCAAGATTTATACAAGAGCTGGGTAAAAACTCAGAGAAAATGTGATTAAGCCTCCTATTAAGGTCCTATTTTAGTGATTCTTGCTCAAATCCAGCATTTTGGGACCTCACCTGCCTCGGCTCATCCTGACCCCAGGGGCTGGCCAGGCTCTTTCACTTCCCAGGGACCAGCTTTACTCCCTCGGGTGGGATGCAGATGACAGCCAGCCTGTGGCAGAGGCTCCCCAAGTTGCCATTCTCATCTGACATTTCACTTCCCTTCAGCTCCCATGGCAGGTTCCAGCCTCTTCGGCGATAGGAACCGATGACTGGTGGACTTTTTTCATCTAGCAGAAAATGAACAGTGTCCACAGGTCACCTTTCCCTGTAGCTGCTCTATAGATTGTTCTGAACCAAGGGGAAGCCACAGCCCCATTGTCATCCCTGAGCCCCGGCCGATGGGACTTCAGCGCCTTTAAAAAGACAGGCTCCTGCTTGCTTTGCAGCATTTTAAAGAGGGATCGTCAACAGCGGCGAGGCTATAAGGAAAGAAAAAGGGCTAAAAATACCTTAATAAAACCAAAATGCATGCAGGAAGTGCAGATGGTGAGAGACAAGGGCACGGCAGCGCTGCACAAGCACGGGCTGCTTCTCCCTGCTATCAATTTTATTTTTATACCAAGGCTACGGTGAAATTTCCTGCTAATAATAATTCTTCACCTGCGGATGCCGAACGAGCAGCTTGTTGTGAAAACTCAATAGCTGCAACGTTGGTACCATGGGTTAATTGTAACTGGGTACCTAAATCCCAGCCTGCGCTACTGTTTCGTGAGTGTAACTCTTATAATCACGTTCCCCATGCAAATATTTGTTCTCATGAATTCAAAGTTATCCTCCCATTAATAGTTTTCACATACTCGTTGTTTTCTGGAAACGTGCCTCAGCTGATTTGCAGAACTTGTTGGAGATGCTGAACGATGACAGACCCGAGCACGGTGCACGCAGCGTTTTTAAACCCAAAATGACTGTCTCAGCATCTGAATAACAAAACATCTCCCCCGTCCTTGATCCCAGCCCTCTGGTTTTCAGAGAAACTTTTTGATCAGCACAAACCCCTCTATGACCAACTACAAGGACTCTCATTTTAAATTAGCCTCCTTATTAACATAAAAAAGTAAGTGAAAGGAGAAACGCTCAGTGGTCCCTGGGTCCTCGCAATTCAACATACCATAAAAGACCATTTCCATTCCTATGTTATACTTCATGTTTTTTAATCCCCTTTCATTTTTATGACACAAACCTGGTAATCAGGTAGTAGTGCCACTGTTGAGCTTTATGAAGGATAAAATGCCAGATGATAAAAACCCCCGTGGTTGCTGCAAAGGCACATACCCCTGACCTCCCAAAGGGTCCCCTGCCTCCTCTTCTTAACAAGGAGCACATCTGGAGATGTCTCTTGTTTTGATCACTTGGTTTCAAAAGGGAAGGAAGAAAAGACGACCTCAAAAATTCTAACAAGTTCGTGACACATACACGTCATTATAGGAATTAATTATCTGATATTGAAATCAGAGCCCCTCAAAGCAAGAGAGGGGACACAAACCCTGATGACTTCAAGCCAGCTTTGTTCCAGAGCTGTTACTCGCAAAACAGCCAACTCCATCCATACTCCTGCTGCTTCCAAGCAGAGAACAACCATGGGCAAAACAGCCGACTCCCGATGCAGAGAAACCTGGCCGAAGCCATCGCTACCCTCATTTACTTGCAGAAAATCTCATCTTCTGAGGGACACCAGGTGAGTTTAGGAGAACAAAATTCCTGCCTAGCAACGGTATGTTTTTGATAAACTGGATGAATTGGAGGCCTCGGGTTCAAGCCCAATGGAGGAGCCAGTTCCCGTGCGGAGTTGTGGCAGGGAGTCCAGGATGTGGATTAAGGTGCTAAACTTGCTGATGAAACCTGCACTGAGATCCAGCCGGGAGGTTGTTCTGCCACCCTGTTGCATATATCTGAACTAAATTCATCGCAGGGATCCATCCTGAGGTCCCAGGGACAGAGGTGCAGATGGCAAAAAGAACATTTGAGGTTCCCACACAGCAGTGGGTAACAGCTGTTGAGTCAGACAACTGAGCTTCCCGCTCCACCACCACTGTGAGCGTAGGGAGCTGCATCTCCCGCCTCCAGGGGCTCGGCTCTTGGTTGGTGGTGTTGGTACAGAGCAGGGAGTGATTGATTCTCAGCTAAATACTCATAGAAAGACCAGTCACAGGGCAGTTACAGGGCTATAAAGAAGCCTGGTCCTGGCACTGCCCTTATATAAACCCTCCATCGCCAGTGGCCCAGCTCCTTTGGAGGGTTTTGCTCCTCTCAGTAATTCACAGACCTGGAGACATCAGGAACAGTCAAGCCAACGCTCAGAATGAGGACCCTCGACACATGCTGCAGTTCATTTGTGCTCGCGTGTCTCGGTGCTACCTAAAGGACCAGCACCAAAGACAGGACTGCACCATCGCTGCACACAGCAGAGCTCCCAGGCTTCCAGTGAGAGACAAATAACCTGATATTTAGGCTGCATTTTTACCTTGAGAAGCAATTTGCAAACCCACAGAGCAATTCCGACAAGCCTCACTGAAACCACATGTACTGAGTTTGCAAAAAAAAGAGGCTCTTACCCATCTGCCAGCCCTGGGATTCAGGTCAGAAGAATCTCCTTTCACTTTATCATCATCATCATCGCTTAAAAGTGTTCTACGTGACAGAACGAGCCTTTCAGGAACTCTCAGGGTTTTGAGCGCGTGCAGGCAGGGGTGTGCACGACCCCTGATGAGCACAGCCTGGTACCCAGGGGTCCTGTACTGCCGTGGAGGATTCCTCTCTCCTCAGTACAATTTAAGGCTGTATTGGGAGAGACCAAAGAGAAAAAGCAAGCACTTTGAGTCTTCTCTAAGCCCTTCTCCAAGAGCTTGGGCAGGGATGACTGTGGCTTTGAAACAGGCTACACAGCACTTCCCACTCTCATGTTTTCTGGGCTAATCCTGTGACGTGGATTGCTCTTGGTGGTGCACAGCTCCCAATTAACCCAGGGACTAATTCCAAAAATGCATTTGTTTCCAAGTAGGTATTAAAAACTTCATAAGAAGGTAACAGATATACAAGAAAGGGAAAAGAACTAAAAGGCTTTGGTTAGAAAATTAAAGTTGTTTGCCATGGCTTGATGGCTTAATCAGTCGATCAATATTGTTCGCAGGGCAGGAGCCATGAGCTGTGATGAAAAATGCATGAGGCGACAAGGGAGACCTGGGAGTAGAAAATTAAAAAGTCAGCCTGTTACATTTGTCCAATAATGGCAGAGAAATTAAAGTGGTCTGGGGAGGGGTGCTGGGAGGGAAGAGGGGAGCCGGCTGCAATATGCACCGAGTATCTGCGGCGGGTTCCCTTCACGAGAGAAACTTTCACATTAATTAAGTCGCTTTCTTAGGAAAAAGATGGATTTTGTAACCTTTAGCACTTGCAAGCTCCACAAGCACAGTAGGTGGGGTTTGCACAAGGGAAAATAACCCACGATTTCTTCCTATCAGGGATGCAATTCAAGACCACCTGCTCTGATCAGGGAAGATGATACCAAGATGCTGCCCAGGGTGAGACGAGGCACTTTCCCTGCAGTACTGGGGGAGGTTAACGTATCGTTGCGCTATAACCAGCAACGCCGGGGCAACGCAGCTCCATCACACACACCACCCGAGCCACCCTTGTTTCCGTGTGTGGATGAGTTTCCTTTTCTTCCCTCTGTTAAATTTGTTTGCTACCAGTTCTGTAGCTACCAGAACCATGTAACTATCAGGAGAAAAGCCATTCTAGACTATGCTCTCGGAGAGGCGAGAGCCAACCACTCCGTAGGGAGCACTATCCTCAGCTGTTTGCCTGAAAGCCCTGTTGTAAAAGCTGCAACAGACTCCAATGACCAAAAGCCACCCATCCTGCACTTAAACAGCTTTTTGTCACCCGTCCCTTTTATTAACTAGGGGTGGAAAAGAAAAAGAACAGTGTCCAGTATTCAAGCTGAAGAAGTCAACCAAAATGCTGTGCTGTGAGAATGGCTTTTTAGTCAGAGTCTCCCAGTTTCTTTTA
Organism: Ceryle rudis; assembly: GCA_033439905.1. Classification (NCBI taxonomy): domain Eukaryota; kingdom Metazoa; phylum Chordata; class Aves; order Coraciiformes; family Cerylidae; genus Ceryle; species Ceryle rudis. Next base: position 92,678 of record JAAGNO010020699.1, on the reverse strand, counting down.
CTTGCATTCAAAACTCAGGGTGAGCTTCTGCCCAGCTGAGGAATCCACATCTCAGTGATCATCAGGCACTGGCCAGCCAGCACTCAGACATCCCGGACAACAAGCAGAGACAGGCACACGCTGCATCCAAACTGCTGAAATTCATAACCTTTTGAAGAATTTAGGCAGTTGAATTCCACACCCTAAAATAGAAATATTCCAGCCTCTGACACTTAAAAAACTTGCAGGGATGGAAATCGCTGCATCTCCCTACGAGGGGAGACGATTCCCTCCTCCTCCAGTTCTCTGGGGGAAGGAACGTGACAAGCAGGTTTGCACTGCACTCCTCTAAGACAATTAGTTTTGTTCTGAGGCACTTACAGTGAATTTTATGAGTCTCCATCAGGTTCGCCAATTACAGGTTTAAAACTTCAGGCTCAATTAACACACAGACTGGCTGATGCTGTTTTCTGTAACTAATTATCTCCAAGTGCCAAGACACGATTCCACATAAAATACTTTTGTGAACTTCTGGATTTGCTTTCTACACCATTATTTAAGTATAAACAGAAGGGAGCAGACAGCAGCGCCTAAAGCAGGCTGGATAGCATACTATGACCTTTTTATTAATAAAAAAAAAATGCTTACACTATCAGAAACCCAGGCCTAATTAGTACAGTAACAGGCCCAGTAACAGGACCGCTTATTTACAAGGCACTCTCTCATCTAAGATGCAGACATTGTTCTGTCTTGGGTGATCTTTGTACCAAGAAGGCGACTTGGGTCAAATAATAGCACAAAAAGTTTTCATTAGAGAATTCAGCTGCAGCTGGATCTGAAGCAGCCATTATCCCTCTGCTATGGCAATGTTTCTGTTTGGTGATTGGCAATCGTAGTAATTAAAAAGAAAAGAAAGAATCGGATCTCACCAACATCCCCAAACAAAAAGACACTCCTTCTTCATGCACTAAGTTGTGCCTCCAAAGGAACCACAAACGTGTACTTACGCTCAAGTTCCTCTTTCACACGAGCTGGTCTTGCACAGATTTCTACGCCTAGAAAGCTGCAATTCCCACATCACACGCTGTCCTCGCAGGAAGGAGCTGCTCCCTTTGGCAGCTCAGTCTTTTATGTTGCGAGCAAACACGGTTAATTTAGTATCACACCGAGTGCAGGTTGACACTCTCAAGTTTCTTCACTTTTCAGCTTCCGCAGCTGTGCAAGAGGCTGTTTCATAAACACTTAAGGTTCAAATTAAATTAAACAAGTGCTTTAAAAAATATATATGTATCTCTCTGACCACCTTACTGCAAAGTTTGAAAAACTTGTAATTTGGGTGCTCTGTTCTTGTGTCCCCTCCATTCCCTCCTTTCTATTTCATGGGAGTAACTTCACTCAACATTCCTGGCTGTTAAAATCAAACCAAACTTCGCCACCACCAAAGCCTCCAAGAGGGGTGTCTTTTCTTTCTGCAGCAGCAGCTTTTCACACAGGCAGAAGGAACCTCGGAAGTTAGTCTGCAGCTCTGTACCTTTCTGTTGATTCATCTGAAAATTAACTCGGTGGCACAGGTTCTCCAGCACTCCCCTTCCCAGCTCCCAGAAACAAGCTTAGTACCAAAGCCTTTGTGGCTTGTGAGGGAAACGAGGGTGCGCTGGTGAGAACGACAGGAGAATTAATCAAACTGCCTATCAGGAGATGACAGATGAAATGCACTGTCCTCAAGAAAATACCAGAGGAGAGACTGAACCCGCTACAGCCCCAGGCCAGTGAGCGTTCAGCTGGGACAGGGACCTTCCTGGGCTCGGGGTGAAGGGAAGATGGCTGAGGCTCACAGGAGCTGAACCCTCCCACCCCTCCCCAGTGCAGCAGTCACTGGGAGGGACGTTACTCTTTGCTGGTGTGCTGCATGTAAATTTTAAACGGTTTGGGAAACACGCTGTACGTGGCTGTGCTGCAGAAGCTGTGCTTTAGGGCTGAATTATTTTACTACTTTCAGTCCTGAAACGTGACAAATTCTACCCGCTGCCCCTGCACATTTTCTGACCACTTAATACATGCAGATTTTACTAACATTTTTCATTACAATTTTAGTAAAGGGAAACATCTGTTTCCCCACGCCTTAGAAAGTACTTTGCATCTTCCAAGCTGCCACATGCCTTTGAAATTCTGTGTTTAATCAATAATCTCTTCCACAAAAAAACCCCAAACCAGCACTGAGATAAGCAGCCTTGAAACAACCTCCCCCCCATTGCATCAGCATGCATGTTTGAGTGTTTCCAGTTTTCCAGCACTGAAAAATCCACACCAAACCCAAGGAATTTGATCAGATAACGAAATAGCACAAATTCTGGAATACAAAATTTATTTCAAGCTTATAAAAGTCTTCAACGTTGCAAATTTTGTCACAAACCACTAACTGTACACAGATATTTTCATCGAGGTTTAGAACAATGGTTGTTACTGTCAGATCTTCCCAGAGAGAACGTTTCAGCTCAGAAGCACCAAGCAATCACCCAGAGCTTCTCACCATCTTCTCCAAAACACACCGGTGTCGCGTGCGCCCTGCAGACCGATGGCCTTTTACAGAGTCAAATCTATCAGCGCAACCCCACTATGCAGAGCTACGTAGCACAGGCTGAAAGGTTCAGCAGTGGAACCACCTATGAAACCATCAGCTCTCCTCCGACACCAGCAGTCTGTTCACTCTCTGTGTTATCGATGGCTGGGCTACTACTGCCTGCAAGTGTCATGAAAAGCTTCAAGCGTTCGGAAATCCCTCCAGGTGGGCGGCAGGCCATCCTGCAGAAACTTTCCGCAGCGCTGGCACGGAGCCTGGAACAGCTTTATGTAACTTCTTAACCAGGTCTAAAAGGGAAAAAAAAGAGAGAAATTAAGAAAACTGGATATGGATGTTCCCCTTTGTCATCATTCTTGTCAAACAGCAATAGCAAGGACAGAGAATGTACTTTGGCGAGGCCCCAGTGACCTCGGGGACGCGGTGATTTTATAAACAGAAACATGCTGAAGATTACAAGGTCGCTGTAGAGCTGAATTTCCACTGGATTAATCATCTTTTGCTTTTTTAGTCATTTAAGCAAATTTGTTAATAGAAAATCACGCCCTGTGAGCAGGAGGTGTTCGCAGCTGGAGAATCGCGACGGAAGGCAAGCATTGTAACGCTCCTCATATTTTTACTGGGATATAATTGTTCTTGATGGGTACCTTCTTCAACCGAATATTGGTTTGTCTCTTCCTATGACCATCTATCACCCCCCTGCTGCAATCAAACTGCAACGGTCTGAGCTCTCCATAGCTGAAGACAGAAGGGCTTTCCGAGCAAGCTAACTAACTTCCGCTCTAATGTGATTTGAGGATCAATACTCATTGGTCATAAAAATACCGTACCATTTTAAATCTGATTATGCTGATAAATACATACATATATAAAAGGCTAGTGCAGAGCAACGCAGAGGGAGTTCAGATGTTCCTTGGTAAAGCTCCTGCTTCTGAAGTGGATTGTTCCCGTCGTCATACATAGCAATGAGCATTACATAACTTAATTCCCGACTCAAGGAGATACACAACCAAAAAACACCTAGACCAGCAGATTTATACTGTCAAGGATGCACATGAATCTTGTCACTTAAAGTCCTATTGAATTACATCGATAAGAGAAAATTGTTCTCTGAAGAAGAGGTCAACTGAGTTTATTGAAACAAATCCTTCCATCTTCATCAGAGCCTTCTCTATAGCAACCGAACCCTTGCCCGTCAATAACTCTCCTCCAAAAGAACTAGATCTTCTCTGGGTTTAGCAGTAAATAGGGGGACAAGGGCAAGAGAACACTACAAGTAAATTGCTGTTATTTACTTCAGCTTGGATGGGCTTTGCTTGCTCCACAGAGAAATCGAATTTTCTGAACCATAATACAAAAATAGGTAAATGAAGTTAAATTGCGCACTTGAGACATCTGTTGAAAAAGTCCTTTGTTCCCATCAGAAAACTACGGCTTCACCACCTCCTGTTGTATGGATGCACAACTGACACGCGAAAGGAGTGACATATCGACACTTCTGGTGTACATCTGCTTTTGCTTTGTTACAAGTTCTAGTAGTGTTTTATCAAATCAATAAGGCAGGTCCGTGGCTTACACCAACGTGCTACCCTTCTATTAAACATTCATTTTCAGAAACATGTTCAAACATGAATCTGACCAGTAAGAGCTGCCTTCACCTTTCAAAACCTATTACTGCAAGACGCGCTCCAAGAGAAGAGCCCTTCCCAAATCCCTCATCTTAGCGGCCGTTTTATTAAATAACCAAACCAGCACAGCAGGCAAGGGAGGCTGGCTGACCTGGCATCACACGCTGCAAATTAAAGACCCAGTGCTGCTGTACACACCTAAAGATTGTGAATGGCAAATGCAGATGGCTGCTTAAAAAAGTCTCAGTTCCATTGCTCCAGGTTAAGGGATAAGGGATGGAAGTTAAGTGAAGGAAAAAGTCCGAAAGAAAACTCTCCCAAGCGCCTCTCTGGGGAGGCTGCAGCAGAGAGAACAGAAAGAGTCTCCACTGCCCAAATTCATCTTGGTAGAAGGAATTTTGAATCATAAGCCCTTGTTCTCAGCCTCCGATTAACAGGCCTGCTTATATACAAATTTATTTCACAAAAAAAATTTCTAAAGTACAAGCAGATTAAAAGGTGATAAACTTGAATCTGCATATCAAGGTACAGTAGTATTTGATTAGTTTAATTCAGTAAGAAAACAGCAGAACACTTGAGTGGGCATTCCCTCAGTTCCCAAAACCACCTGCTGTTGTGCTGGGCGAGTACACACAACTCCTTTGGAACAAAGTTGGGGCTGAAAGTGGATACAACAGAATAGACTCTTCCTGGCCATGTTCCTGCCTCTCACCACTCCCCAAATAACACACATCACCTCTCCTACAAGACAAGGAAGCTGCCTCAGCTGGAACAGGCTACCTGGCAGTTTCCTCGTACTGGGAAATTTCCAGTGGAGCAGACTTTCTACATCCAGAACTCAACTCCATGCACAGTATGAACAGTGTGAAAGGGCGGGACCATAGCAAAGATTTTGGTTGAGAGAGCTTTTTCCTACTGCCTTTAGAGATCACACAGAGTGGGTTTGCAAATAGGAATCATCAAGCAAATACTGAGACCGGTGACAGAAGAACCATCTACAGCTCGGTCTTCCAACACCAATTATCCCAGCGTAATGAGAACAAGCTCTTCAGCCTTGTCTGGGTATCAGACGCAAAGAATTAGTCATTCACTACTGTCTAGCTTGTTTAAAGAGAGGAAATTACAACCACAGCAGAACTGCCTAATGTCAATCACTGTAAGCATGCTGAAGTCTATCTGGAAAAATGTATTTTCCAATACACTTACCATGAAAGATCTGACCACCACGTCTGGCATTTGAGGCAGCTGGTAGTGCAACAGAGCAGTGGTTGCATGGTCTGTCACCTGTATCAGACACAAGGACAACGTACACTTAGTCTGTATTTCAGACCAAGCAGTGTTAATCTGCAGAAAAGCAGGATAAATTCCATGCAGAAGTAGCAAACCAAGGATTACAGGACTGTGAAGACATTCTCAAAGTCATTTTGGGTAGTTGTTGACAGCTAGCTTCCATTCCTTCTGCCAGCTTCACAGGAGAATCAGCTGAAGCAATCACGATCGAGTACTTCACGTGCATCCAGTAAGATCAAACACACCTTTGGCAGTTCATAAACATGATAAAAGCTGATAGTGTTGGGAAAAGGATCTCGACTGGTAGCTAACGTGAGCCAAGCGATGAACAAGTTTAGTATTGTTCTGCGTAGCATAGAGCTGGACACCTAACATGCTTTGTGTCCTCCTTCGGACTAACCAACCCTGCTGGAAAAAGGGGGAAAAAACCCAACCAAACTCTTCTGTAGCATATAAAATAAAAGGATCCACAGCAAATAGTTTGCCTAACATTCAAAAAAGATTCTGCTCTCACAAAGAGCAGAATCTGTGCTTCTGTGACTGAAATCCCACCTATTCTGTAAAATCATAAACAAGCAAAGTCACAAAAGAAATTGTGTCAGAGGAAAGCGTTTTGATTTTCTCTTTCAATCTTGCCATTTCTTCTTTGGTCATTTTTTTTAAAGAGAATATATCCTCTTAACCTATAAGGATGTGCTCAGAAGAAAAACCATTGTTGATAATGTTGCAAAATTAAACAGTTGTAGGAGACTAACTTCTAAAAATAGAGGTTAGGGCTTAAAAACCCAACCCAAAGGTTTGGTTTGGGTCTGGTTTTAGTAAAAAAAACCCAACAAAACCAACAAATCCAAAACAAAACCCCACCCTCCCCACAACAGGACAAAATACCCTAACTTGAAGCTTTTTTTTTTTTCAGGAAAATTGAGAACACTCTCCCCATTCTTTAATGGGAAAACTTGAAATATTTAACTCTTGTAGTCCTATTTCAGGTTGCTTACACTGAACAAGCATAGAGCACTCCAGTTCATTTCCTCTGAAACCAGGAATCAATTGATATGATTATGGTTTATAAATACTTCCATTAGTAAAAGATTTCTGATAGAAAGCTTTTTAATTTCCCAGACAGAGCCATAACAATATCTTACATCTGGGAATTACAGCTAGACAGAATACATATAAAATGTGTATTTATAACAACAAGAATAATTAAAGGAAAAAAAATATCTATAATTCAGGAAAATCAACCAATGATGATAGAATTAATTTTTCTTTTTCTTTAAATCATGACCGTTTTTAACTGATTCTGGAAGGGGAGCAGTTTCTGACAGCTGTGACACAAATCTCTACCATCATGCAGCTTCTCAAGCTGCATGATGGTAGAGATCCTAAGTTATTAGGATCCTAGTTATTATGGATCCTAAGTTATTAGCACAGTCAACAGTTTGCTGCTCCTCAGAAGTTCTAGGCTGAATACAGAAATTCTTGGGATAATTCTTTGGGCTGGACTATTAAAGAACTCAAAGACAACACAACCATGAGAGCTCTTTCTCGTTAATGGGCCTCATTAGTAACTTGTAAATTTATTAATGGGCCTCATTAGTAATATCAAAGCATCCAACAAACTACGTGATGGGTAGTTAGAGGTTAAATTGTATTTTCTAGCTTTAACATAGCGATAGAAGCGCTCTCCTCAGGACCTGACTGTGTGTTTCCCAGGGCTTGTCTAGATACTATAGCAAATTTTGAGTAAGATGAAGTGTGAACTGAAACTACAATTGCTACTCCCAGCTAACTCCACTTGTTCCTAATGTATATTTAGTCTAATTCAGCAACGTGAATTGTGCTGCAGCACTCCAGCTTTCACTGCACAAAGAGAGACTCGGGCTTGAAGCTATTCAGGGAGGTGAACCTGTAAAAGCTGCATTTCTGAATAAATCCATGTATAGACAGGCTCTAATTCACACCATACAAACCTCCCCCACAGAACACTACATCAAATCAGTCTGTCCTACACCGAATGCAGTGTTAAGTTACAGTACAATTTTAGAAACAGCTCCTGCTCCCCATCGCTCGTGCACAACTAACTCCAGAAGCAGCTCTGCTCAGCGCCAATGAGGACACGTGACTCTGACTTTAGGAAGGTGACACTTTTAGGACTGTGTGGATTTTAGGGAGTTTGCCAAAATATTCACAAAATGGACCACTTTCTGCTTAAGCCATCTATGTGTTCCCGTATTAAAAAAGAAAATACTAGAAATCATGTGGACGGTGCATTAAGAGCACAGCGGAAGTCAAAGCAGTTTAAAGCAATTTCTTTTAAACACATCCCATGTAGTGCTCAGAAGTGACTGCAGTCTGAGTCCTTCTGGCAATGGGATTTTTTTTCTTTTAAGATGGTGCTTTTATAGGATAGTACCAGACATGTCAAAGAATAGAAAGTTCTGAAGATATTTATGAGCAGCCGCTCTCCTTCTGCTGTATTTCTACTTCTAACAAACTGTTTTGTTTTGGGTTGGTTTTTTTTTCCTGAACAACAAAGTTGTTTTCTCTTGGCAGAGAAGAAAGTTGTTTTTTTTTTTTAAAAAAAAAACAAAACAAACCACTAACACCAAAACTGCTATTAACAAATTTAAATTGACTGGCCACTTTGGCAAAGTTGAACATATGCTGTTTCTATTGTGATGTAAAGCTAATGAGATTCCACAGGGAGATAAAAGCCATCCAAGCATTGCTGGAACACTAATAATGTTTTCTGAACACAAAAGGAGCGATTTCTCCCATAAACAAGTGCTGATAAAGTGCTTCTAAAAAAGATCAATGTGGGTGTCAAATCTGAGGAAGGGGAGTAGGGGAATGACCCCCAACCCAGCAAAGAACACGATGTCAAACATAAGAGAAAAGAGCTGGGCAAATGATAAACTGGCCAGCACATGGGAGCGGAGGAAGAATTAAACCCTCCCAAGATAACACAGATGATGAAAAAAAGCACAAACTGGCCAAGATTAAAAAAGGTAAAAAAAAAAGGAAAAAAGAAAGGAAAAAAGGAAAATAAAAAAGATCAATAGCCAGCTTTACTAATGGCAATACAATTCACACCAAAGCAAAGCAAAACCAGCTGCATATGCACCAGCTCACTCAAGGGCCACGGTTTTTCTTCCGGCCAAGTTGGAATCGCAAACTAATTTATTCTGGGTGTAGGATGACATCCTGTACATTTCAGGGTTTGATTTTATTAACTTCACTTTTATTGCTCTACCTTACCTACTGCTAAGCTATCAGCCACTTTCTAATTCCTCTAGCTCTTTTTAGATGGGAACGTATTCAGAAGAGCACGCATTGATTGGGACAGCAGCTGCTCTGGATCTTGAAATAGATTTTCAAGAGATCTTGCAGAAAAGCTCAATATTTCACAATTCATATATTGAAAAGCACTTGGAATTTTTGTCCAAAAAAAGAAGGCAAGACCAGGCAATTTCCTGAAGCAGAATTTTGCTAAATAAAATAGCTATTGTTTAAGTAAGTACTTTTGAGACAGAGCAAAAGAGACTTTGGTTACATAGAAAAAAATAATTCCGGCAAAGAGACTCAATTTGAACAGGAAAACTTCCCCTCTTGTTAATAGGTAATGATATTGCCTGAGATGTTTTGGTTTTATTTTTTTTTTGGTGTGGGTTTTTTTTTTTTTTTTTTTTTGTTTGTTGGGTTTTTTTTTTGTTTTTCTCCTTTTCACTTCCAAACTCAAGTTGACTATAACCATGTACTTTTTAAACTCATCTCTGCTCCCTTCGTCTAGGGCACTGCATACATCAGGCATACAAATCAGCCTGGTACCTGCCCAAACCTCATCTTCACCGTGACTTAGTGCAAATTAAATCTCACACACTTGTGGCTCCTGGTGAACACCCGGCTCCCAGCAAGAGAGAAGGGCTGCTGAGGTACTGGGTGCCTGCTGAGAGGAGCTACCTGCTGAGCCTGCACCGCTGCTCTGCGGCAGAGTGGGAGACCTGGACTCCTGCCGTCCCTCTTGCAGCCCATGCTGAGCTTGCTGCTCGGTGAAGTTATAAACAGCTTGTGAGACCAGCACCCAACCATGAGCAGAAGACAAAAATCCTTGTTACTTGTCTTAACTGAGTCAACACTAGGCATTTCCAGAGCATTTCATTACCTACTTGGTAGTACTGCTCTGCTGAAATGGGCCTTCCAAAGGTGACACATCCAAAAAATGGCATTATTTGGCCTCAGCAACACTTGTTAGTCACCCAGCATTCCCAAACATGAAAATTCATTACAAAAACCCCAAACAAACAAAAGAAAAGCTTTCAAAACAATTCACAGGTTGAGAAAGTTGAGCAAGTACTTCTAACTGGAATATGGAACCCAAAAGCAAAGAAAGATCTATGGTACAACTTTGCCCCACCATAGACTAGGTATGTTCCACAGATGTATGAAGCTGTACCTGGCATAAAAACTAAAATATAAACATACAAACATCACACGACTACATTACAGAAGCGGTCCCTCACTTCCAGTATTTTATCTCACTGCCAGTAAATAACGCTTTTCAAAAGTAGGTGCAAAACTTCCTTCAAAGTCATAATTTTCCTTGCCACTTATTGGTTTATTCCCTCAAGTATGGCACTGAAAACTCCATCTAATATAAAAGGATTCTCTAAATCCCCTGGAAGTTTTTTAATTTTTTTTTTAAACCCTGCTAAGTTCATGGCCTTAACAGTAAGTAGCCTGTGGCAATGAGTTCTGGAGGATGATGACAGCACTAAAAGAAAAAAATGAAAAAAGGAAGTTATTTTATTAGTGTTTAGACCTTTTATAGTGTGGAAAACTGCCCGAGTGCCTTTGTTCATTTCCAAGGATTCCCATCACTCACTCTTCTCTCCAGGACTGTGTCTTGAATCTCTCTGGAGGGAACCTGCTGCAGAGAACCCGGTGCTCGAGAGGATGATAGATGGTGCCTCTACGAACAGGCACCGATGAACTCCAAGCAGATCCTTTACACACCCTTCCCCACGCCCAATACAGTAAAGCAGTACCAGACTTTCTGAAGCATAGGATTTATCGCTTCTCCTCGGAGTTCACAGAGCGTTTAGGGTTTTATTTTGCTTGTTCTGCTTATTTGGACTGGGTCATGGAGATTTTATTTCACGTAAGGAGGTCTTTGAACAGAGGCAAGTACTGATCATGCACGGGAGCAATCATGCAGGTGACCCTGGAACAGTCCATCTCCTCTCCTTGAAGAGACATCATCAATAGCCCAATATTTGTCTCATGCATGCATTCATCCTGCATGTGATGTTATTTCGAGATTATTGACAAGAATATATCTTCATACATTACAATACTTATGTGCCCTTGTAGTGGTGAAAAACGTGCTCCTGAGTTGCATCACTTTGGGATCACAAAGCTCACAAACAGCTTCCTAGAGCTGGGGTTAAAACGTGCCTTAGGAGGACACGTATTAAGGCAGAACAAAGCCAGTTTGTGGCACACTAAAATGGACAGCCCATTTAGGTGAAAATAAGAATGGGACTCTGAGAGGAGAACGAACTATATGGGTTTAAAGCCTACGTACGTGACTGAAACAGCCAAACAGATCATACTACACAGCAAAGCCTGCTCGTAGCTGAGCAGCTTGGTAAGTGAAACAGTTAATGTTTGACACCATCTCCCATTCTGATCCACTCACAGCAGTTCTACTGTTCTACATTTTTGCTTCTCGTTCGAGTGCAAAGTTATGAATATTGCACCATTCTCTCCAATACGTAATTTTTAATCCTCCAAACAATAACCTGGAATTATCCAGCCCTCATGTACACTCTTCTTCCCACCACAATTCAATCCCCCAAATATTGCCTTATTTCCTGGTTTGTTCCTCCTCTTGTGCTAGTGCATCAAGACATGCAAGGTGTTAAAATAAGGAGGTTTAAGATCAAAACAGTTGCTGCTCCTGTGGAGTTTAAATGTCAGACCAACATGGAAGTCTGAAAAACCTTTTCTTTGCTCCTTGTGCTTTTGCCCTTTCATCAGCCTTTCCTCTCTTATTTCCAGCTCCATTCTCTGAATCTAACCCTGCTGGTGGATTCAATGCCTATAAAGCTTATTCACCCCAGGACCAGATTCAAGGAGTCTCCAGGGAACTCAGAAAATGACTGTACACTTTAACAGTAATGGGCCCTCCGGGAGCCGTCCCCCATCAAATTATACACACTCTGGTATCCTGCCTAATAAGAAGGAGAGAGAAAAGGCTTGCTGACACAGCCAGCGTTTGCAAACAAAGTCAGGACAAATTTAGCTTCGTTTGACAGCGTTGGATTGAAGATCAGAGGTCTTTGGTCCTTAACCTAGAAAGTCATGCTGCAAGCCTGTGAGAATTTGACAGGCCCACAGCTACCACAGGCAGGTATCTCGTGAGCTCCAGATGTTGTCAGATTAACATCGAAGACAGAGTTTGAGAACCTGGTCCAGTTTTTAGGGAGAAATGGCCCTGCCCTTCAGAGGGATGATTGATTTTGTGGTGTTAAAGGTGGTGAAGCTGAAAGGGCTACCCAGCCTCCTTGGTGGGAGCAGTACATCAGCCATATTTTTCCTTCTCATCACAGCACTTCCAGATCACCTTCCTGGAAATGTGAGAAACACATTCCAAGAACATTCAGATTTGCTCTGACACATTTACGGATGATTTTTTTAATGGCATGAAAACATTTGTTCTGAAGATCCTGCAGTACAGGTCCTACACTAGCAAACAAGGATAACAGTTTCTCTAACACTATTTTACCTACTTCATTTTGCTACTGCTAAATCACTAGTCCTGGGTATTACAAACGGATACAAGTGCAGCTTCAGAGAATAAAAAGAAAACCAAACCAAGCACAGCACCATGGAGAGAAAACTTACTATGCTGAACCACAGAATTTTCCATCATCTGATTGAAAACTTGACTTAGGTCCTAGCCTCAACTTTTTAAACTATCAGCTCAATAGTACAGAATCTATTGATTAGAAAGCACCATCACCTTGCATTTTTATCACATTTTTCATGCAAGAATCTGAGAGCAATATGCAACCAATTCAGCAATAACTCCTGTGAAGTCAGCAAATATTACCCCAGCCTAAGGGATGCAGAAAACTGATCCAAAGAGAGGTTACACCGCCCAAGGTAACACGGTGACAGACCTGGGAACAAAAATGTATAAAAACTACTACCAAAAAATGTAGGCAGCTGTTCAACTGGTTACAGGGAACCCTTTCTCCTGCAGGCTTTTCTTTCTGTGTTGTTTTGTTGTTTGGTTTGTGGGTTTTTTTTTCCTGTGTGGGTTTTTTTTTGGATTTGTTTTTTAATTTTTTCATTTTATTTTGTTTTTTGAATACCAATACATCTGGCATTGTTTACCAAGAGAGAACTGGACAATGGGAACTTAATATTCAGATTTTAACACATTATTTTAGAGAATTAGGAAGAGAATAAAGATTCTCATCTATCCACAATGCAGCCACAGAGGCAGCAGTAAGAGGGCTATTTCACATTTCCTCACCTCTTTCACCTTTGGTCTGAAGGCCATCACCTGAAGAGAAATTTACTTACTTAGTGCTCCCCAAATCCTTCACTTGGCCTCCTAAGAAAACCTACATTTAGCCTACCCTGTTGCCTTGCATGCTGGCAATTAAATTGATATAATCAAACCTTCAAGATGTGTTATCATTTAGCAAAAATGATGGCAGTATGACTACACACCTTCCAAGTTATTCTAAGCCAAAACATCCGTGAAGACAATCTTATGTCTAAATGATCTTACAAGGTAACACGTATAAGGAAATCGAGAGGATGCACTTAATTACAGAGCCTTAAGTACATTCCACTGCAAAAGTTACTTAAAAGCATACTGATAAACAAGTTACTGAGATTTATGCTGGTTTACTTCCTGCTGTATTACCCCACTTGATGCTAAATATTTTGAGTGAGATAAAAAAATAAGAAAGAATATTTAATCCACCAATCTCTGGGGTAAAGAGTCAACGGCAGCAAAATTTTGTTTTAATGCCAGGCAGAGAGGGAGAGCAACCGACCTCCCCAAAAGCTGTCCTTTGATCTCTAGCAGGTTAATATCAGAGGTCAAATGTCTTCCCTTCTGACTGCATCTGAAATTGTGGAAGGAAGATGCACAAATACAGCCAGTGTGCCATATTTTGACCCCTGCTTTTATGCCCTTTTGAGTCCCTGACCCCTATTTGTTAGACAAACCACAAGAGTAGATGAAAGGAAGCTAGCACGCTAGCTGGAGACTCAAGGTCCTTGAACTGTGGCTTGAACGTAAGGAAACCTGAATTTAAACCCAGATCAATCTGAACTTACAGCATTTTGACAGGAGGCCTTCAAAGAGAAATATTCTCTTCCCTGCCTGGAAAACAGTGAGATACAGATCTTTCCAACATAGACTTTAACCTTCTTAATGGTTTTATACTGATTGCTCCCACTCTCTCATCGGTCTTTTCTTACTTTGTGGATCAGCATTCCTTTCACTAAGTTACTCCTTTTGCTTACACTGCCACGGGAAGAGAACAAGGCAAAATAACATAATAGAAAAAACCCTCCAAACTCATTCTGGAAAGTGATAAATAAAACTACTGATTTATTAAACTCTAGCCCTCAGGAGAGGGGGGCAACCAACACCAATGAAAACACCAAACCAAAATCCAAATGAGTCTGCAAGAGTCCTTCCTCCCCTAAAAGATTTAAACTAAAAGAAGAGTGCTTGAAGATTCCTCATGAAATTTTAAGGCTAGAGAGGTATAATCTGCAATCTCCTATTCCAATTCATGGACTGGAACTGTGATGGGAAATAAACCTAAATTAAGTAACAGCAGAAATTATCTCCTTTTCTATTCACAGTTTTCCATCGTTACAGCATATTGTTTGCTATGTGCAAATTGTGATATCAAGGGAACAAATTCTGAATTCTTTTACATAAGGGCCTTGATATTTAAAATAAACTCCACGTATCTCCTGTACGCATTATGTAGAAAGGAATGATGTGAGACTTACCTTCTGAAAAACCTGATAGTTGGATTTAGACCATATGTCAAGCTGCAGGAGGAAAAAAGAGAGTTACATGTTACCACGCGTAAAGAAGCAGCTTTACGGAGAAAAAGCAGCTAAGCAGCTGTTCATATTAAAAGAGGCAGGCAAACAGCTCTATGGAGATGTCTTTCTCAGTTTACTGTTTTGTCCCACTGCCTTTACCTGTTGCAATCCAAAAAAAGGGGATTAATGATAGAAGATTTCCCTTGTAGTGCAAATAAGGATGAACGTATTTCATCGCAGCTAAAAAAAATAATATATATATAAACACAAGACCTGTTGAATTAATGCGTTCTCTTTAAAAACAGCGATTCATTTGTATGGGGTTGTGGCTGAGCTATGCAAATATTCATCAGCTTCATTCACTCTGTTTCTAAAATGAGGGCATTTTTTCCTAAGCTTATGCTTGCCTTGTGTCTGAATAAGTGATTCAGTTACAAATGACACAAAGAACGTTTAGCTGAATTAAGCCAAAGCACTGGTCTACTGGGGCTAAATAAAACATCCCTTAGGAAACTGCATTTACATTTGCAGACAAAAATCACACTAAAAAGATTTAAGGTTGTAGATAACCATGCACTTCCATGACTTAAACATGGGCTCAACTATATATAAACTGAAAGAACAGAACTGAAGCAAGTTTTATTAGCCCCAGAAAGCAGAAGGTAAGGCTGTCCTTGCTGAACAACCAAATGGCTCACATGTTAAACAATGTCAACTGACACGCTAATGCTCTTTTAGCCCTGCCGAGGGAATATCTTGTACTCTGTCAAGGAAAAGCAGCAGGGAAAACCAAGAGGAACTTCCATCAACCCCAGACTTGCAAATCATGCCCCCCCCGCTTCCTTTTTTCTCCTGCAGATTTCACTGTACTCAACAATTCCATCAGCACAAACCTTCTCAGAGAAAAGGTGTTTGATACAGCATTAATCCCAGGAATTTTAGTCTAGACAGAAGAAAATAATTTTTTGAGTGAATTTATGAAGCAGAGAGAGCTCATCTAGTGCTTGATAACACAATTTCCCACAATGGGGGTTCATCTCCTTTACTATATGGTACGACTGATTATTTTAATTGTCTTATGCACCCGGAAGTCTGAGCTGGAATTACAAGTCTTTTAAAAGGCGCAAACAGATCCTGAAATGGGCAAAGTCAAATGAAATGAGTAAAACACACTAAAGGGGGGTGAAGGAGGGGAGGGAGAAGGATGCTGAACCTGTGCAATTAATTCACATTGCTGATAATATTCAGAACGCTAGAAGTTCCCATTCTTGCAAGAGTAACACTGTTAAGTGGTCGACTTCTAAATACTGATAGAGAAGTGAGTCTTGAATCCCCAGTCCTCAGTTTGAACAAGAGGTGATGTTAAAGACTTCAAAAATCACTTCAGGATAGATGTTTCGTGGCTTGGTACCAAGCACCTTGCCGTGAGGCAAAAGGCAAGCTGATGTCTCAATGCCTTTGCAGGGTCAGATGAAGACAGAAGTACCCTGAGGCATGTACCTACAAACCTCTTTAAAACTGGCTGGCTCTTAGGGTGGCATCAAGAACTGTGTGAACACTGATGACGCTCATATGCTAAAGTTCAGCCTGGACTGGGACCTTAGCTTGATTTACACTGGGATAAGAGAGCTGTGCCTGTCAGGGAGGAAGCATCGCATTTCCATACTAGAAAAGTCTACATTTGAAAATTAAAAAGTAATCCCCATTTGTAAAAAGCTGTTTTCATGTAATTTAAGGGCTTCTTTGATGGCAGACAGAGCTGGAATGTATGTATGGTTTTGCTAATCTCTAGTGATCAAACCAAGTATGTCATCCTCTCCAGTTAGAATCAAAATCTTAAGAAGTCCACTTCAGATGCTGCATTAAGATGAGTCCAACAGGTTCTGAATGTTCATTAGTTCTCATGAAGATTGAAAAGCTGAAAAAGTAATGAATATCTGTCTTACAGGCACGATGTTATCCAAGCTAAAAAAGAGAAGAAAAAAAAAAGAAAGAAAAAGCTACCACATCACATGCATACATCCTAAATGACTGCCCACCTTTCCCCCTGAAACAGAGGATTAAGGCAGAGGCGGATTAAAGAATGCATCGTTATAGGTCTATTATTCTTCAACTTTTCACTTTCAATCAAGACACACATTTGTAACTAAAAAACTGCTGAAAGCACAATTTCAGGGCATCCTCTGCATGTGAATTAAACTGGGGCTTTTTTTTTTTTTTTTTTTCCCCAATGCCCCACTCTCCCCACCCACCCCCAGCGCAAGTAACAAGAGGCCATTTTCTGAAGGTCGTCTGAACGATTTCAAAGGCGATAACAAATCAGAATGTTCCCTGCATCTAATATCAAACAGGTCCGGTGCCAACACTTATTAGAGAAATCGGATTCAACCCCCCCTTCACCCAAACACACACACATCCAGCTTTGAAGTGGAAAGAATGCAGGGATCAGAAATTACCCGAGAGACAGCTCTGCCTGTCTTTGAAGCTTTCCTTTGATACTACTATTTCTTTTCCTCTCTTACGCTAGGAGGCTAAAAGCTGCCTTTTCTTATTGATATGGAGTAATTAATGAAGCCATAGCATTAACATAACCCAAGTTCCTTAACATGATAATTCAACAGAGATACTTATGTTTCTTTAAGTCTAACAGATGCAAAAATAGGAATTTGCTATTAAGCGCCCGCTCTAAATACGCCCTGCCAAGGTGGTTCTTGGTCTCTGCATCCAAAGAAAAGCACAGTTATCATTATGTCAAAAAAACCCAATATCTTTTATTTTTACTGACAGACGAGGGCTACTAATGGCTCAGCTGACAATAAGCCTGCCCTGAAAGGGTGAGCGGCATCGCTTCATTTATTCCAGAATCAGGACAACACTAGTAATTAATTACTATCCATGATTAAATTCCAGTGCACAATGAGTATGTCACAGAGTTTGAAATTAAGGGTGGCACAGTGCCACCGCTACAACCACAGGGCTAATTAAAAAGCATCAGTATGTGGTGGACACGAGGGGTTAGTACGGGAAGCAAGAGAGACCGCAAAACGATCAGCATCCAGAACCCAGACGTGACAGAGGCTGCCAGATCTCACCTATTGTTTTCACAAAGTGTCACCAAAAATGTCTAAGTTATGCAGCTGGCAAAGACATATTCTGCAGGGTTGGTGAATAATTCACGAGGGAAGTGCATGAAGCACTTAAGAAATGCAACGTTTCTTCGTCTGCATAAGCAAAGCTTGAAAATAAGACCCCAGAATGCAGCGTCTCATTTTACCCACAGCAAGCTTCAGACTTCTCTTTTTTTCACCTGAATTTTGAAACTATTTAAATCTGGAAGAGGGAGTACCCAATTTAACTAGACTTCAGTACAGCAGAAACCACGTGAAGCTTTCAACCTGTCAACCTACACAGCACAACGTACAAGTGCACAGTGAGCTAAAGCACCCTGGATAACGCAGTGTCAGCTTTCCGGGGTAACCACGAGGATGTCACCGTGCTCAGTTCCACAACTTGCAGAAACACCCATATTTGTTTTTTTCTCTAGACTTGCCTAACTAACGGACCAAAAGACTATCGATGCCTCTGCTGTTTGCGATCATCTCTTCCCTTTTCCTTCCCAGTAATATAAAATTTGGTAAAGCAGTGGTACTTTCAGAGATAAATGATGACTCTGCTGATCTGCAAGAAAATCACTGGCCTCTCTGGTGCACGGTCCATTTTTCACTTATTGTCTGGGTGATCTTCAGCCTCCTGATGATGGCCATTTTCTCTTCTGCTGAGTATCTTTTGGTGCCCCAAAGCCTGCTCTACTTGGAGAAAGCCTTCCACCAAGTTTTGCTTTTGTTACTTAAAGGACCTGACTCACACAGTGAGGAGGTGATTCAGTGGACCCTCAGTCAGCCATTTAATTATTGAGAAGCACAAGGATTTACCCAGGGTCCTTTCCAACATGTCTTATAGAAAAGACAGGACCTTCAAAACTGACATCTTCTACACCGCTTAATCTTGTTGCTGATGTTTACAAATATGAAATGCTTCCTCGAAACACATCTGCTAACTTCATAATCAGCAATTACTGTGTAAACTGCTCACTGGGAAAACGATCACCTCCCACTGTGATCCTGAGGGTTCTTGGTATTTCTGGTATTTAATAAAGATGACACTCGCTGATCTCCTTTTTCATACTCTTCTGAATGAGACTCGTGTCTCTTCTGAATGCTACTTCATTTTCCCCTCTCTCTATCAGGCGAGCAAGCGAGGAGCCAGGATAGTATGGTGAAACCTCACCGGAGCACCTTCCCAACAGCATCTGTTGAGGCAGGGAAGGAATTGGAATGGACTATGTTTACAATTGACTGTAATCGCTCATTCCCAGCAGGCACAATAAGTAAAGCGAATCATTGCAAGAGCACAATCTTATTCTTATTCTCCAATTACCAGTGTAGTTAATTAGCGAAAAAGAGGGAGCTTACTGTTTGTCAATATGTGTTCCAGTTGGCACAACTAGCAAGCTACGCATTTATTCAATCTTCCAAGCCAAATTTACTCATGATTTAAGTGGCTGCAACTCTAATGCTACTTAAGTCAAACGAAATGTTCCTATTTATACCTAAAGTGCAGACTTTCAAGTTTGTGAAAGGTGTAGGATGGCCCAGTGGAATAGCAAACTGCCACGTAAAGGTCACAGGCTCACGCAGCCTCGTGGGAGCAGTCACATAACCTGGCTTTGGACACAGAAAGCTAAATCGGTAGAAAACAGACTCCACTGCAGATTGGCTTAAAGCAAGAAAAGAAGCCAGGTGTTAGCAGTGGTGCTCTGGAGAAGCTGAACTGCTCCCCACAGACAGCAGACAAAGGTTAGTGCCCCGTGCCCAAAGCTGGCCTCGGTAAGTCCTGCGCTCAGCAAACGATGACAGAGAAATGGTGTATGGCTCTCAAGAGAGTTAACCTTGAGCTAAATAGAAGCCTGACGCCAGATGCCGAATATCAGAAAGAAGCTCTTTTACTTAGCTTTTCAGCATATATGGCATTATTACATTCCAAGGGAGCTTCAAAGGAAACTGGATTCATCGGAGAAAATGAGCACACCCAAATGAAGTGTGACACAGGAATCCATCAAGCAGTGTCAGTGCTCTTTAGGTAGAGTATCACTTCACTTCCGAGCAGAACTTGGGGTGAAGGGGGCTGGTGGGCTACGTCCGTATTTATATGCTAATATACAGGGAGTGTGGTGCAGCTGCTGCTGTGGCTAAGTGGTATTTAAACCTGCAGATCTGAATAATGCAAATCAAAACCAGGCAATTTTTATTATACTACTTCTTGGGCCAATCCCCCGCCCTTTGAGTGAGAATCTCCCACCTGGGAAATCCAGCTCTACCATTTCCTTCAGCAGAGCAGCTCCTGGCCTTTTCTAGGGAATGGAGGCTCTGGCTCAGAGCTGCTGAACTCTGGGTCAGCACACAACGTGCCTCTGTGTGCTAAAACACAGCGCTTCTGAAAGGGAAAGAAGTCTCACCTCATTATAACATGGCCTATGGGTGCCAAGTATTCACTGTGATATAATGAACTTTTTATTTTAATAGCCTTCATAATCAGAAGAGAAAGCTCCAGAGAGAAAATGTGAAACATGGAGGTATTTAAGTATTGGTACCCGCAAAGGAGAGTCCTGGTGGATGTCTTGGTAAGAGAGACCACTCCACCCTGAAAAGAGAAGCAAGCTGAGCTGAAGGCCGTCAGGTCCCATTAACATCTCCCGATGCGCTCAGGAGAGCCATATGGAGTGCGTGCAGTCAGAGGAAATCTGAGGGTTCAAGCGGGGTGAACTGTTCATGTAAGGAACCACTTGTGGAAACAGGTAACGCTCGCTTTAATAGCCGCTGTTCAAGGTGTGCTATTATTGACAAGCAAATTATTGAGGACTACCTAGCAACGATTCGTACAGTTCCGTTTATCAAGTTGAGCACAAAAGTAGCCCAAGATTTCCCACTGGCTCTCAGAAAAGAGAAATCTGAACCTCGGGCTATTGATGCACCGGTACACTGAAAAAAATGTTTTCTCAGTAGACACTATTAACGAGGCAACTGGGGTCTAAGGTGATAAATTAGAAATTCAAGCAAGGGCTTCAGAGCTTAGAAAGAAGTCGGACATGTGGGTATGAAAAATCCAAGCAAAGCATGATAAATCTAAACCTGAGCGTTTTGCAAAACATCCGCTGAGTCTTCCAACAGTTTTATGCTTCTAGCACACTCGTGATGGGATTCCTGTGCTCCATCACTTACATACCAGATCAAAATAAAATTTAATGTTTCTAAATCTACAATAACCTACCTTGCCATCTTCAGTATAGACATTTTCGTTGTACCCTTTTACTATTGTCCGGTCAATGAAGAGGCTCCGCATCACCACTATCACTTTTAACACTTTTCCTAAGGTAACCTGTGGAGAACAAGGGAAGGACAAAAATAAGCTGAAGGAGACTCGATGGTACCCAAATTCACAAGACCATCAAGTTAACAGCTTAAGTTGATGCAATTTCAGTTTTCAATATTTTATAGACAGACCAAAATAAAAGATCTAAAACCACTGTGGGTGTTACGAGGAGGAGACAGACTATGAAGTGCAGAATAAACAAACATTCATTTGCAACTGAAAATGTAGGAATTCACAGAATTCTCCTGGGCAGACCATGACACTGACAAGCAACTCAATTTTATTAACACCACAACTCAATAACTTGTCAAAAACCATGAGCAAATGTGATTATTTTCAATGTATTTGATATTCTCCAATATAAGTCCACTTAGAGAAAATTAATTTGAAAGAAGAATTGGACTCTTCTAATGCTGGCTTCTAAAAGCATGCCACGAGTTTAATGGAAAAGATTTTAGGTCCAATAAAAATGAAAATTATTTAAAAGGAAACTACAGCTACAAAGTAAAAAGGTTACATTTTCAAAGGTTTAATTTTCTTCTGTGAAAAGTGTAAGGAATAAAACTAGCATCATGGAAAATATAAAGGGTCGGTCAGAGTATAACAAAATAAATAAGCCTAAGATATATTATTGACAAAAATGCAATAATGAAGTCATTTTAATCTAAAAATCAATTTACATTTCCAAGATGAACTTGCACTTCAATATTATTAAGATGTGTGTCTAATGATAATTCTTTGTGTTTTGTTACACAATTACTACAGAGTTTTCCCTCACCCACAGTATCATAAAACCAAGACAAAAAAGAAACAATCGGTTTACTTTAATATCTCCCAACCACCAGCGGCTCATTTTCATTGTCTGCGTTCCAACATCTAGTCCTGTATAGATTACCACGTGCTAAGAACAATTGTGTTTTCACCGCTAACCTCAGTGGACAAATCCACCCCCAAAGAAATCAGTCAATATGCATCGTTATTGATTTGTTACATGTTTTCCCTCTTTAACGCCTGCTAATGACTCCTACTTACCTCCTTGTTTCAACACCAGTAACCTCAACTTGATGCTAAGAGACTAACTGGCAAATCAACTCTGAAAGTGTCAAGATGCTTTTTCCCTCCCAAGGAGGAAGATGGAAAACATGGCACGAAGACTGCATCTCAAAGCTGATGCAGGGACTGTGCTGCTACAGGAGGGGAAGCCGTGGTAGGAATGGGGTGATGACACAGGACTTTGAAGAACATTTATTCAAACTACTCTAAATACTTCTTATGGTATCACTGTAGAGCTGGACAACTAGAAACCCTGAAAAGAACTGATGACAATCCTGTGTCATGGGACATGGAGAAATCAACTCTAAGAGAGAAGAGTCTAAATAACAGGGATGAACAAGTTGACAGCAAGAGAGAGGATAGGGAAATGAGAAGGGGAAAAAAAGAGCCAGTGATGCACTTCAAGAAGACAGGCTGCTCAGCATGATTTTGCAAGAACATGGAGAGAAAAAGCAGGTCAGAAAGAATTTTAAACTAGAAGAAAATAGATCTTATCAATGGAAGAGCAAAAAGGACACCCAGAGCTGGCTTTATTTAAAATATTTTCTATCTCCATAGCCTTTGCACACTTCAGTGGGTGCTCACTTCCCTCCACTTCCCTTATGTTCTACATTCATGATATCTCACATTGTTGCCATGTAGAAAAAAAAAGAAAATCGGATGATCTGAAGCCTGTGTGGGATGTTCCTGAAAATCCTGAGTGAACAGTGGAACACAAGAAGATGAAAAATCCCATGTTTGACACTCCAGCTTGCTTGAATATACCCATCACTGGCCTCAAACCATCCCTCAGGACCTACCTGCACAAACACTTTCCAAATGCTTCTGCATTAGCTCATCTGTTTCCACGCCCTTCCACTGATCCACTGCATGCTTTCAGATCCCTTCGCAGCTACCCAGACCCCAGCTATCACCCACCCTGCAATACTGAAAGGTCAAGTTCTGCAGACCGGTCCAGGACAGTCGCCTCGATCACCCGCGTGTCAAACGTGGAACAAGCAGGGTTACGCTGTCTCTCATGTTTTTAAGGAGCTGTGTAAACCCATCCTTAGGTGGGTACTAAAGACCCTGAGCTCCCTGACAAAGGCACTACTGTTGCAATCCCTATTTAGGCAATGGTTTGTGTAAAGAGGTCCTCTCTGGGAGTAGGGGTACCCAGGCATCCTGCTGATACAAAACGAACGACAGAATGCATTGCAGTTTTGGCTGGGTGAGTCCCATGTTCTCTGAATTAGCCCTTACAGTGCTCTGGCACTGAAACAGAAAACTTTGGTTTGTGCCACTGTCGTTTTGATGTGGGATTCCTGTAGGTTTTATACTGTCTGGAAGAGACATCGGGACTTTCAGATGGTTTTTGTAGGACTGTATCATTAGGTAAGTCTGACAGAGCAAAAATTCTGTAAAACTATGTGTAGCTCAGAGAAATTATAGTTCATAATTTTAACAACACTGAAAGAATGAGGCTGGGAGTACAAAGACTGAACAACAGTCTGTCACTAGACTGGGGGATGCTGTTACACTCGGAAGCCAAAAGTATCCTCCACAGCTATTTTGAGTGTAAAGCACATTCTGTATTGCACACAATACCATTTATTTTTCCCCTCTAATAATCAAGACTTGTAACTGTCTGCAGGACTTAATGCTTTTGTTCGCCTCAATCATATTTTACAAATCCTGTTTTCCAGCAAACCATTTTGTTTCATTGCCCGTTCAACTTGGCTAACTGGACTGCAAGTTCAGAAAAGACCCGGGTACGGAATATAATATACACCGATAGTCATACAGCCACGTCCCTACAGATCACCTGAAAGAAGGTAATAAAGAGCTAGTGGCTCTGGTAAAAAAGTAATTTGATAGTTCTGCTCTGAGCTCCAGTTGTGCAGGTCTCTCTTTCTGGAGGCCAAGACTCACCCAGACGACCGCTGTTTAACGGCCACTGAAATGTCCCTGCATTTCCACAGATATCAACCGAATGAAACTTCTTTCATTATGCAGAAAAGACACCTTTCAATCGTGACAAAAAGGCAACAATTTCCTTTCTAAGACAGCCTTTCCTATTAAATTTCAACTTCTTCTGTCGATACTCAGTTAAGACAGCACTTGGCTTTTTAATATTTTGCCTGAAGGATATATGCCAACTCGTCCTTGATGTAGAAAATTTTAATTCAAATCAATACATGTACAAGGTCACTTTAAAATTCAATTAATATGAATGAAAAAATATGCCCCACAGTTCTGTGAGCTGAAAATGGAACAGCTGCAAGTTAAATACTTCTGTAGCTTGTGTTTTGGTCTGTGTAATAACAATGTACTTCCAACTTCCTTTTAACTAAAGTATACTAAATTCAGACAGTTAAGTTATTCATAAATCCCCTGCTTCCTAAAATGGCAAGCTCCAGAAGAAGGTAGGACAGGCAGCTGATTGAAAGCTGCAATATTATGCAGCTTTTCTGACAAAGATATATAAAATACAAATCTTCTTGAAATATCCGAGATTTAAAAATATTTTGTCTATCACCAAGATAATTCTCAAGGAGCATCTGACAGACACCGTATGCCAAGAACGGGGGAAGGGAAATAGAATAATTGGTGAGAATGGCTTAGATAATTTCTTGTAACACTGCTAAAAAAGTTCCTATTTAACATCATTTATGATTGGAAAAGAAGTAAGTAGCTCTCGCAGTAAGTCAGAATAAGGGTCAAAATGAATTTACTAAATGAAAAGGATCAAAATTAATTTACCATGCCAGAATTCTGCCTGAAGGAAATTGCTTGAAATCCCCCCCTTTAATTTTGCCTCTTCACTGAAATTGATATCGCATAAAACGCCCTTTTAGAAACGATTTTTAGAATGCATTAACAAACATTCTTTCTTCAGATTTATTTAAAAGTTTGATGTCAGGAAAACGTATGCTGACAACACCAAGCTCCAACACTTTGCAAAAAAAAAATCCCCAAGCTCCAGCTTTCCTCTCAGCATCCCAGGGAATTTGCTGCTGATTTGAGCTGCAGATGCTCTGCAATGCAGAGCTAAATGAAAGAAAACATTATTTTCAGTTAACATGGGTACCTCCCTGCTTGTAGAAAAAGGAGCACAAGTTTGTCTGCTGTCTTTATTCACCTTGAAAAACAATAAGGCAACATCAAAGCAGAAATGTAACCAAGCTGTACGGATTTCCAGCAAAAGGCCAGACACCTGCTCCTTGTCACAGAGTCAGCCATAAGCTTGTCCTCCCACTCGTGTTATCTGTCTTACTAAGCAGTACAATAGCTGGGAATCATATTTAAATATACTGCAAAATAAGGGTTTGTATTAAAAATAAAAAACCCACCCACCCAGACTTTCACCTGGTTATTTTTTCTGTACGTCTCACCTGCTGTTGGTATGAATGCTGTGCTTTCCCCTCACATGCTCATTATTCTTTAATGATGCCTATTTGTAAATAGCAAGATAAGATGCAATTAAGCCATTAGAGTCTAAATAAACAAACATACTAATTAGGTTCTTTACAAGGATTTCTTTTTTTATGTAAGGGCTGGAATTTACCTTTCATTAGTCTAACCTAATTGCAATAGTGCATGAGAAGAAGTCAACAGAAATGAAGGACTTGAAATGATTTCTCCACGTTAGGGATGAGCTGGTGATCCACTCCCTCAGTAACGTGGCCTGTTCTCTTCATAAGGTGAACAAACTGGCGCAGGATATTGGTCAAAGGCCAGAAGGCAGATTTTGCCAGTGGCCAGTCACACTTATGGAATGGTCACATTGGTCCAGCATTGCTGCAGGTGATGAAACAGACTCTCTTTTTTCCATTTTAAATTACAGCACACCGGGAATTTTGCAGGGTTGAAAATGATGCCTCATCTCAGAATTGAAACCTACGGGAGTTATCACCACAGATCTGTGAATCTTTGGGACTGGACAGCCACTCTGAGGCACAGAACCCCATGGAGGGAGCAAAGCTCATGAAATTTCTCACAGCTCTTTCGCTACTCTTGCTCACCTTCCCACCAAAAGACTCTTCCTCAGCTTCCTCATTCTTATATTAGACAAGCAGAGAACAATTTACAATTTACTTGCCATCCTCTGCTCACGTACTATGTTGATTCAAGACATTCTTCCTCTGCATGTGACCTCAAATGCTGGCTTACTGCTTTTTCAATGCTGGTCCTCAATCTTCAGAGACAAACTGCGGCCACTGCCCACTATGAGCTCAGAAGTGATTTCCCAAGATTCAGCTCACACAAGAGATCCATAAACATCCCAGTAGTTTTGTCAAACACTAAAATGTAGCCAGTGTCTCCAAGACAGTAGATTCCTAAATGAATATTCATCTTATGTGCTTAAAATCAGGCGCCTGAGCCACCAAACACAATCATTGGCTCTACCCCTACCATGAGGCTGCCTACTGCACACCAGCACCCTGGTGAACCCCTAGATGAGGAAGGAGAAGCACTCACACTGCTGAGCATTTTGCAGAAGAGAGACTGTTTTGAGAATAACATCATGAAATTGTTTCCAGTCAAGTCTGACATCAATACAGATTCCAAGTCACTTAGCAAATCCCCCCCCCCCCGCCAGTTCTTCAACATCAGGAGCTCTTGGACAGAAATCATTTTGGTGGCCTTTCTTAATGGGCAAATAATACATTTCAGAATCCATTTTTTCCAACAGAAAATAAGAACAATTTTATGTAAAAAGCACTGATAAACAAAAAAATGAGACACAAGAAGTTTCAGTGAACAGATGTCTAGCTTATTTGCAATTAATACAGCCCACTTACATACAATCAGCCTGTTTAAAATGCTTGGAACTAGATTTGAAAGTTCAAATGCAAATGTGTCTGATTTTATGGCAAATGAATAAAAATATATAAAAACATGCTTCATATTTTTATATGAGACATCTATTAAAAATCTAGGCGTCAGTACACAATTATAAAATCAGCTTATCAAAACTTGTAAGTTAAGAAGAAAAGAAGAAATCGTGATTTCTGCCATGAGCTTTGGTTTGGCAGAAAGAATTCCATTTTTCCAACTGGAAGTTAGTTATACAGATCGTGATGCTATCAAAACAGTTCAAATTACAGAGCACCATGCAATTATCTGTAAAAATATTTCCCTAGTGTTTGTAACTTCTGTAGTACTGCTTTTATATAGCTTTACAAGCACTGGGGGTACAAATGATTTTAAAGATGAAGCAGTTCCCAGACGAAGACAAATAATCAAGTTTCTACACCTGACCAGGACATGACCCTAAAACTCATCCGAGTCAACTGGAAAAGTGGTGCTGATGTCTAATGTTTTCTAAAATATTTCTGATATTAATGAATGAGTTTTCCACAGGAATTGTTTCACACCAAAAATACCCACCAACATTCTGAATTCTGACAACAGAAACCAAGTGTGTGAAACTATCATCTAATAATCACACTATCAAAGTATTTTATTAGAATAAAAATAATATCTGTCTAGGAATACAACTAATCATTCAAAAAAAAAAAAAAGGCAAAAAAAAAATCAGGTTGTGTTTTCTTAACATATGAGATGAGGTTTATCTATTTACAATTCCTGGCATTTGACCAACAAAATCTTGCAAAAAAAGCCTTACGGAGTCCACAGTTCCCTCTGCTGCTGCTGGAAATTAATTTTGCATAACACTGTTATTAAAGCTGATACAATTCGATGTTTAGTCTTTTTTTATGCATAGTGCGATTAAAAGATTAATTGAAAAATCACTAGTGAAGATTGGGATTAAACAGCACCTTGAAATGCCACGATAAACTGCTTTAAAAAAATCAGTTGAGGATTTCACACAGCTCTGATACGTTTCAATTATTTATGTGTTTGGTCTGTGTAGCGTAAATCCAGACTAATGAGGTACAATTGCTGTGTATAAATCTAAAGCATAAAACCCCTTCCTTATTGTCTGGAGGAAGCAGTAACCTCGATGGACTAGGAGGGAGCAAACTTTCAAGACACCATATTTATGCTCTCAGGAATAGTTTCTTTTTGCTTTAAGTTCTCTGGCTTCTGTGAAAGCTGTACCTTGGTTAGGGAGAACTCCGCTTAACACAGAGGTTACTCATCAGAAGACTCAGACCAGAAGGCTTGTGTGGCTGGTAATTATTCCTCTTGAAACACTAGCTGAACCTTAGACTGAAAGTCCCAGCTCTACAGCTAAGGACATAAACTGATTTCTGTGCGCACACGGGGTTGTTTCGCTAAATGAAATGACTATGTTTAAAGATGTTTGACTATCACAACTCGACCTCTACATCAAAGACCTTCACAAACACCAGCAAGTATGATATGAACAGCCCAAGGATGAAAATGGTCAAGATGATACAGTTAGTAAATTAACTCTGGACAAACATTATGGTTCTAATATATTTGGAAAAGAAGTCAGCGTTATCTGAATCCTTCGGTATCGTGGTAAACCAGGCTGCTGCAAGGGAGCAACTCCAAATCTAACCTGGGATAAGTTCAACGTGAGAAATCACAAGTACTGAAGAAACGTCCCTTCTTCTGGGGGAGGTGCTCTTCACACTGCCCATCCTGCAGCACCTTTCACTGAATTGATTCGTGGCTGCAAACAGCAAAAGCTTTTGTAGCAGTCAGGGCCAGATGGAAAGTGCCATATTGGCAACATCAACTGAGACAGATGGGAAAGAGGGAAAACCTGCCTAAAAGTAAAAATGATAAACCCATCACACAATCACATACAAAAATACTTTAAAAACAATCTTTTTGATCTCTGATCCAAGGAAAACACGCGTACCACTGGTTTAATACAGGGCTGCGATCTTGTAGCAACAATCACATCCCTGATTTAAGGAGCAGCCGCAACATGGAATTCACTGAACTATTACTGCTTGCAGTGGGGCTTCTTTTACAGTTACCACTTTCCACCTTACCTTCTTCTTCATCAGTCACATCCACCTAATTTACTAATTGGGCCTCATCTATTTTCTGACCTCAAAAAGCCATTAGAATTGGAAGGTACTTACTATATGCAAAGAGGGGCTCTAAGAGATGGAAAGGGTTTCAAAGTGAGGAAGTAAATCCAGACATTTTTCTATAGCAAAATAGTTTATAAATATGAAGTCAGCTTAAGAGGAAATGCAAAAGCTTCCAAGACTTTTAGCTTCTTAAGACTGCACTGATGAATTCAATTGTTTTCTGGAATATATTGTTCCACTTGGTGAATCCAACAATTGCAGATTAAATGTTTTAATGCCAGCTGTTTATTCTAACCTCTGGCTCAGTTAATCTCTTGCAAATTTGGGGCTGCTCAAAGCAAGTTACTAATGGGATGTTAAGACAGTTGATTAATTAAAACTAAACAGTGTCACAGCTTTACTTCCTATGGAGAAATTAACAGAGCCTTTGAAAAATACCGGCAAAAATCTAACCACAATAGTGTTTAAAGTCAACAAACTCCACAGTCAAATCTAAGGAGCGATCCTATGGTTGAGTGATACTGACTCAACAGATTTGTTTTGATAAAATACCTGATTTTCAGATTCATTTGACCATTCGCTTGGAAACAAGAAATATACTCCCATGTACACTACAACGAAGCCTTCTGTAATAGCCTATGTGAGAAAGGAAAAGGTAAGAGGAAGCGTCACAAGAAATCCAAGATGGAAAAGAATGTTCTGCTCTCTTTTCTTCACCTGTGTATCCAGTACATTTTCTAGTTTTCTTGAAAGTTTGGCAAAAGATGCGACTTCTGCCTTTCACCCTGCTAGAGGAAAATCAGCATTCAACTGCCACGCTACAGACTCCCCTCCCATACTGTTGTTTTAGAGTAAAGGCTTTAAAAACTTCTCCTTCTATAAGCACAACAGCTGCCTCTGAAAACTGATGAGAACAATAGGTTCTTCTGCAACAAAATCTTGCTTGGTCAGGCAGAAATAAACTGAATGTATTGGACTTGTTTATCTCTAATCCAGACTTTACTGCTCATTTACTTCAAAGGCAAATTCTTGACTTCATCATATAACAGAAATTCACTGACCCAAGAACAATTTGAACAAATTTAAATCATATCGGTTTCCTCTTTCTTTTCTTCCTCCCACCAACCTCCTTAATTATCATGATTAAGACTGACTTCTTGCCAAGACTGCTGAAAACCACAGTGAATATTTGAGTTTACGCTCATATTTCTGTAGTCACATTGAGCAATAAAAAGTAATGGATCTTTCGTTTAAAGGTGAAAGTCTTTTTATCGCTCATTTGCCCAAGAGCAAGAAAGATCCTACATGGCTGTGACGAATGAAGAACGGTATGTTTAAGAAAAATATCATTAATAACCTGCATTTTAGGAACAGTAATTCAATCTGTTAAGAAATCCATCTCAGGGATTAAATGATCCAATTTACCAGAAGCATTGCCGAGGTTCCATTTGGCCGGGAGAGTTGGATGGACATTTCTGGGAACATCCTGTCAATCCGGTTGATCACATCATCGACGTATCTACCAAAGAAACCAAAACAACAGAATTCCACACATGTTCTTTGTCACAGACTCAGATGATTACTCCTTTTTAACAATGTCCACTGGACTTTGTTAAATTAGCTTCTCTTTGATAGCAACATATTCTTCAAAAACGCATGAAAGCATAATTCAAAAAGTTATCAATAAGAGGAGATAAACAGCCTTATGGAAAGTGTTTTGAAAATTAATTATTCTGCCCTTTAAAAACTCAATTTTTACTCCAAATCTGTCAGCCTCAGACTCCTACCATTGTATTTCTATACTTTTCTCTCTCAGGGTCAAAGGATAAATCATCAAACTTAATTCTTCCCATGCAGGAATCCATAGGATGGCATCTCCTTACTCTCACGTTGATAAACTAAACAGATAGAGGGTTTATCAAAATCTTCATCCTATTCTTAAGGTTGTTTTATTTCTGAGCCTTTCCCATTTCTTTCATCCACTGGTCACTCTGAATTTGACCAGTACATTCCAGGAGTTTCTTTGGGGTGATCAAACACAGACATAAAATAACATCCTTGCTGCTGGGTGTAATCCCTCCACTGATGCAGGGCAAAGGGAGCTGGCACATGGCTGTCTTAGCTCCCTGGTATCATATAAGAGCTGACAGCCGTTAACACTGAAAACTTCCTTTCACAGACCTTGTTTCCCAGGATGAACTGTCCCATCTCATGGGCATGTCTCTCATCCTTCAGCCAGTCCCTTTGGACAGGCGAAAATGTTCAGTATTTGCTTTAGCAGAGTTTACGCAACAGTCTGTACCATCTCTGCACTGATCTGTCCTCTGGTAGTACTTCCAGTTCTCCTCAAGAAGAAGGGAGAGGCACTGCTACCTTGTTATCGTATCCATGTACAAACCCTGCAGCTGCATCAGATCCATGAATGAATTCATTGATCAAATTGATTTCATGCTAGCCCAGAAATGTGCTCTGAAATTTTGGAAAAAAATCAATTGCTCCAGTAAGATTAACAGCAAAATTGAAAAAAACCTGATTATTTCCCTTTAACTTGCTTAAGTGAAGCCAAAAAATGTTGATTTCTTGCTCTTTAAAGTTATTCAGTTCTAATGTTAGGTGTTAAAAATTAAATAAAATAAAAGGTGCTATGCTCCAATTGCTATTTTGCAAGGGATTAAAAATAATCAGAATAAAAGAAAATATAGTAAGAAAGCTCCTCTTACAGAGCCGGTAAAGCCAGCCTACTTTTAAAAGTAACAAAAGAATGGAATTAGTTATGACAATTATGCATTAAAATCTTAATCCTCGTTTCTGTGCAGAAAAAAGTTTCCTTGTGCACTCGAGTGACTCATTAACAACTTGCTTGCTGATAAGCAAAGTCAAAACATCCTTAAGCCCAGAACATCCTTAGCATGGTGAAAGGGGAGACACCCAAGACAGAGCTTCAGGATGAGTAAGCTCCACATCAACAGTACGCACCTCACTAATTTTAAAGATTACTGAATCCCATACTTTTTGGTTTTATATACAGCATGAGAGTTTATACTGGACTGTAAACGCAATTACTCCAGGCTCTGCAACCAAATTCAGCCATCGCTTGCATGTGAGTAGAGCTGATGGGACTGTGAAACAGGCAAGAAGAGATTGTGGGTTTCTGGATTAGCGTGTGGTGAGGAGTGTGTTTTACAGCCTTGAAACCATGACGCAGATTACTGCACAAGTTCAGTTTTCCAGTCTTCCAAACTTTGTGCGATAAGAAGTTAAAAACTAACAAAACATGAAGTTGCATGGAACAGGACAGTGACCCAGTCTGTATGAATTAAGAAAGGAAAATTCAAGGAATTTTAAATCATAGAAACAACAGGGGGACTTGGGTATTTGATCTGCTCAGGTTCTTCTGAAAAATTCCAGCGGATCTGCACATTTATCCCTGGAAAATGTGATCCAGGCTGCCTGAAGGTAATCAATTCTTCAACTCTTTCTTAGATATGATTATTTTTTAAATGTAAAACACATCTTGACCAAAAACTTGACTCAAATCCAGCTGTCACCTTGTGCTAAGCAGTATAAGGCAGAAAAGGGAATTAACAGGGAGCTTGTGAAGAGTCTTCTTCCCTTTAAGTGAAATCACACACAAAGTGAAACAGAAATCTTCTAATTTGTATTAACCATCTTCTGAAAGAAATTAAAGATGAGTTACTAGATACTTCAGGCTTAGGAGCCTGTTAATTTTGTACCACTCTTCATAGGTCAGTTGACAAAAAAAGAGAAAATTCTTATCCCCCCTGCTTAAGGAGCTGTGTTTTACTTTGACAAGACTCAGCGTCTCTATCAGGACCATCCACGTGGGTAGCCCTTTCCTTCTCAGTCAAGAGGATGTCAGAGAATATCCAAGACCAATAAAGATAAAAGAGCACTGATGTACATATCACTGTTTTGCCCCCTTTGCATTTTTTCATGCAGACATCAGGGTTTACTGAGGACTCATCAGAACAGAAGGATTCTTCAAAGTTGCATATATAATTACTAAATTAGCCTGACTACACGTCAGCCTCGAATATAAAACGACAAACAACCTAATCTAATGCAAAATTCTTCTATAGATATGCCCTTCAGAGAGGACATCTGGTAAAACATCTTGTGAAGGGATAGATATGATAAATCAGATGCAGCAAAGTAACGTAAAAGTGTAACTGGTGACGACTCCAGAGAAAACTGAAGAACACATGATAAAGCCAAGATAAAGTGTACTCCTGAGGCTGCCTGGAAAGAGGGTCAGAGAAAAAACTGCTGTCTGGAACTTATTTTGCAGAACCAAAAGATATTAATTTACTATCAAAATAAGCAGAGTCACAATTGACACATCTCTGTCCCTTCAGTTTTTAGTTCAAAAATATGACAGGAACATATTTATGCTACAGAACCATTTAGAGTCTCAGAGAAGCGTAGCACTTATGGATGGAGAAAAGTCCAATTTTACTTTGCCAATAAGCACTTCTAACTTAATGTACTTGCCACATCTCAGCTTTCTCCTACTTACAAAAGATACTGGTTGGAATGAGCATTTACAAACCCAGAAAAAAACCAGCGCAAAGCAGGGCTAAGTAAATGGAAAGAGATTTGCTCAAACATTTGGCATATCTTAAGAAGAAAAATGGAATGGAATTCTCAAAATTAAATACAAGCTGAAATTATAGGGTCAGAGCTTCTCCTCTTGTCCAAGAGCAAGCCTTGTTCCACCTATGAAGGGTCTCTGAATAGAGTGTCTAGACAAAGTCCCTCCCCACAGCTTCTCCGTCATGCAAAAGATGCTCAAAAAGATCTGGAGACAGACCACAAACAACTGCAAAAGATTATACCCAGTAACCCCTATATTCAATTACAGCAAAGCAATTAAATCCTTTATGGACAAAAATTTCATCTTACTTATTCTTCTAGGCCTCAAAAGACATTAATATCTTTTAATTATAACATCCTACGTTAGTCCCATTCTACTGAAAAAAAGCTTCAAGCAATTTTATCAATACCTGTGTCCTGATCCAGACCTGTGCGCGTCCTAGAACGACAGACTTGACCAACAGGACTTCCGACCATTAAATCAAATCAAATACTAAAGCAATTCTGCTAATGTAATTCTCCGGGTCAGAGAGAGGCTTTTTAAAAGCAGCTTTCATAGTAGGTACGTACCAACTTCCCTCTCCCATTTTTCCTTTTCTTTCCCTCCTTCATGATACAGACTCGTAATTTTTAAGAAGGTATTAACATTTTATTTTTGTCAGAAAAACTTTAAAAACTGATAATAGGATCACTCAGGGGTATGCATCTGGACATGCAACAGAACCAGCCAGGAAGATCAGACCTGACATAAGATGCTCTCCAGGGCTCGCAACACCATAAATCTTTGCTTTCATTTTCATGTGGCAGAATAGCTTTTTCCACAAACACGCCGCAAGCTCCTTTATGACCATCGGCAGAGACTAAAATTAATTCAAAATGCTTGACTCCAAATGAAGCCTTGTAATGAACATGCAGAAAAATCAACCTTAGAATAAAGCAACAGAGACACTCTTTGAAAAACCTCTGTCATTTTGCCAATAAGCGTGTACACGAACCCTTTAGTCCGTGTTGGAGGAACAATCCATGGAACAGACAAAAGACACTTTTGAAGCCAGTTGGAAAATACTGTTGATAAGGGACTAATTAGTTATACAAAATACTAAATGAGAAGTTTCCTACTAAAACATCAGGTTGACAAGGTAGAAATAATTCAGGAACCATCTTTACAGACAAATAGTCTTGTAACATCTCTTTCATTCACACAAAGGTCCCCCAAAAGACAGTAATATAGAAAAGTAATTCATTAGAAACGCCTTTCAATTCCAGAGTGGACAGATGGCTTAGTTCTCTACTGTGACCTCTCTTTTTAGTGTGGTATTTTTTGTTTTTAATTTTGACTGGATTAAATCCAGCAATCCAGTGTTAGTGTGATGTTTAACAGCTTAGACAAGATTTAAATAGCATTTATCCCACACAGTGTTTAACTTGCATGCTGTTCATTTTTTCCACTCAATACAACAATTGAAAGATTAGAAACATAGGTACCAGTTATAATTTTCTGAGGGGGCCTTTTGGAAGAAAGAAAATTTTGCTAAATTATCTTGAGGAGACAGAAGAAGAAAGCGGGAAAAAAAAAACCCCACCTCTTTGTAATGTGAAAAAAGTGTTAATATTTCCTACCTGCTCAGTGGAAAACGCCACATATGAGATGAAGAGAAACTACAATTCTGATGAATCTGGATTCATGATATTCTGGACAGCAACAAGTGAAACTCTTCACATGCTCTTTCACTCACGAGCACAGTATTTACTTGCTCCAAGATTTTTTTTTTTTTAATATATACACTTTATTTTTTCCCTCTCAGTTCCTATTTTCAACACAGTTAATAATTTCTTTTCACATGTCTGATATTTCAGAAGCATGGGCTGGCCCTGCCGCCTCTTGCTGGAATATGTGGTGTTGGCTAACGAAAGCATCGGCGCAAAGAGCTCGCTGGTGCTCTATGCAGACCCATGGAACAGCTATTTTAAACAGAACCAGCCTCAACAGATCACTTAAAGCTTTTAGCACTGGTAGCATTTTAAATAGGAGAGATTTTATAGAAAGGCTAAATAGTTTTTAGGCAACCTGATTAGAGAAATATTGTATTTGAAAACACACAAGGTAGTTAAGGTTCCAGTGTGGTTTATTAATCAATGAATTAAGGGTTTTAATTTGATTCGGCTACCTGCTGAGCAAGTCTCTGCAGGTAGCAAATTCATGTTACAGAAAGCTTTTCAGAAGCATCAATTAACAATAGTTATTAAAACAGTGACCTCTGCCAGCTTTTGGGAGATGACACTTCCTGCCTGGATAGGCAATGAAGGGTGTGAAAAGAAATTCAACAGCTCACACGCTGAGAAAGTGACTTCGAGTCTCAAGACTAAATCAGACAGCCGGCACAACCCGTGACATCAGTACATCACTCCTGGAAGTCTCTGCCTCTTTCCTCAAATCCCACAGGTTTTGTTGTTTTATTTGTTTAGGGTGCTTTTAATGATTAACTTAATTCAAGCTCTTGCTCTTTTCCTATGTAGAGTCTCCATAAAAATGCTCGTTTCCTGGCTCCAGTACTAAAATCACTTGCTTGTTTTGACCAACTTCTCCTCTAGCTATAAGCTTCCTTGCCAGGCTGTCTTCTCTTGTAGTTGTTAACACTGTCCTCTTGTCCTTTCTGAATAAATTGCTGCAGCAGTTTCCTCTCTTTTCTCACCCAATTTCTGTTGGTAGAAGACTCCAGCCAGGCTCCTCCTGGCTCGTTTTGTTGCCTTCTGTTCTCATCTGCACACTAACTCGGTCTCTGCTACTCCTTCAATGCCTCTGTTGCCTCTGTGAAATTTTTATTCATGCTATTGTTGCAACGGCAAAACGTTACCTCTTTCAACTAACAGACTGACTTGTAACTACCATGAGGTAAGCTGAGGGGTGAAGGGGCAAACCCAAGGCTCTTGATTTATACACAGTTCTTCAGTCTTGGGGTTACAACATAGGATGAGCACGAGGGATTTTCAGCACTGAAAGTGTCTTGGTAATATGAATCCACAGGTGTGGGAAGAAGCAAGCCAGAATGTGTGGATTGTAAGGAACAAATTCACTAAAACACCTTGGACAAAGGTCCCAAGGAACAAATTTGCTAAGATTCACACCCAACTCCGCTCCACCCTGCAAAGCAGAAGTGAGACAAATGGTGAGAGATTCAACTCCAAACCTGAAAGGCAGATTCCCATTTATTCTTGCAAGTTATCTTGTTTTTAACTTTGCTATGGATGTTATTTCGGTCACAGAGGAAGTACTTTTTATTACTGAGTGGATGCAAAAGATTAAGTTATGTGCCTAAATAGTCTAGAAGTGTTTACATATAAACACAGGGTGGTCTGCTCCAAAAGCATATGCACATATAGCTGGATCAAACACTTAACCATCTGCACTTCTCACTCACAAAAGGCCGAACCTGGTACAGCATTAAGGATGCCTGTGAAGTCATTTGGACAGTTCTCTAGAAGCCAAGACAGAGTGTTTAAGGGTTGGATTTACAAAGACATTTAGAAACCTGAGGCTGTGATTCAACAATTTTCAGTCTTCAGCACCAATAGTGACATAAGGCACTGACACATCCCCTCCCGCAAGCTGCAGCATCCAGCCCCCTCAACTGTGCTGGAAGAGCTGGATCACACAGCTGATCTGGCTTAAAAAAAAAAAAAAAGAAAGAAAAGAAAAAAAAAAAAGGCATAAAAATGCATTAGTTTAAACCAGTTTCAGGATTCAACTGCCCGTGTGGCTACACGCACTGTGTGCCAGCACAATTCCTGCTGGGACGATGCACTGTGGGCCAGGCATAGTGCACACTGGGGTCATTCTATTACAACAATAAAATATTGGTTTATGGTAAAACGTGTTACTTCTACTGTATTGTTTATACAGCAAACACAGACCTATATTCTTCAGTGATACTGTGAATCCACCGACAAGCAAAGTCAATGTGAATGCTTATGAAATGCAAAGCTACCCGTGAATCAGTCTCGAAGCATCTGCACATTTACATTAAATATAAGCACCTTTTCAACGCGCTCTGACAACACGTAGCGTCGGTGCACAGTCTGATTTTTAAGACAGAGCACAGACATCTGCTCACAATACCAAATTCCAGTGCACTACCTTAAAAAGAGTAACTTTAATAAGGAAAACTAAGCTACAAATAGAGACCTTGCAGTCAAATCCCCATAGCTGTTTTATTACATTATTGAAATAGCTTTCTTTGTACTTACGCGGAACGCTCTTCAAAATGCCTTTAATTCACAGCAGTAATCAAGAGAGGAATATGGCTATTAGAACGTGTGAAAGCTGGTTAACAAAACAAGCATGCATCTATTTTACAGTCATCGCCAGGATCTTGTCTGAGCCTGTTACTACTCTGTACTTTATGGAAAACATTAACTCCTTTATCCATACCTCGAGAGGAAAACCAGCCCTCCCTAAGTATGCAGCATCAGAAGCAACTGAATTTCAGAAGCAATACTTCACAGCACATATGTATTGTTTGTATTTCCAGTTTTTCAGGAAACTAGATGTTGCTCCACAGCCCAACAATAAATGCAAACAACATTAATTTCCAGGGGCCTGGAGGAACATCAGAATTATCATATCAATGTTTATCAACAAAGATGGTACTTGAATACTTCTAACTTGTCAAGCAATTTGTGTCCCCCGTCCCCCCCCGTTAGGCTACATTTGCACACACACATATGCTTCCATACAGTAAAGCTGTGCTAAAAGTCCACAGAGAAACTGAAGCCAAGAGATTCAACCAGCCTTTGAAAATTAAATAATTCAAAATAAAAAAAAAAAATAATGTGTGCACAAACTCTACAGAGTGCTGCCGGGCTTTCAGAGGTGGATAATCCCCACCCTCCCCACTAGCTGTGCTCAGCAGAGTTCGTCTGAGGTCACTTGGGTCTGCACTGTCGGGTGAAACCACCTCTCCCACACTCACCAGTCAATCATGAAGCGAGGGAGAGGGGATTAAACTGTGACACGCTGATGTTCAGTAAACACCAGACGGTGCTTTGACAAAGGCACAACAAAAATAACACATCAAGTTCAGTCCTGCTTCTAGAAATGATGCTGGGCTGGGCTGGTTTTCAGTCCCCCTTTACCCAGCCAGGTTCCAAACAAAGTAAATGGGTCTCCCTGCAGATGGGAAAGGTCCCATTGTGTGGACTGACCTCCTGATGGTCATGATACTGCACATGACTCCATCCTGTCATTCCCGAATTCAGCCTTCTAAAGCTAGAATTCAGTATTTTATAACATGCTATTTTCAGCTCTACGATTGAAGTAACTCTTCAATAGCAAAGTCTTCTCACTCACTTTCTTTGTGCTTTATTTCGCCCTCACCAGAGCAGAAATTCCAGTACTTCCCTCCTTTATGGAAAGCAGCAGATGATGCATGGTGCCCATTATGTATTCTATACCTATCAAAAGCAGTGAGATTTTACCTTTGGGTGGAGAGACTGATGAACAGGGAACACAGTAGGTTGTGCACAGTTAGACCTTTTTATAGACTGTGCTTGACCATACGACCAGCACTGCTGGAAGGAAGCGATCTCGGTGATCAAGTCCCAGAATTTAGTGAAAGCAACACAAATTCCAAAGGACGGGGGAAAGGAAGGATTAAGGATATAATCCTCTGGAGAATGGCTAACATATCAAAACAGAAGGGCAGAGCAAACTGTTTCCTAAGCCACATTTTGTTTGTATCCATTAATTTATCACAGGGATACCGTGACAAATGTTACAGTACTTGGACAGCCCAGTGCAATTTATTCTGCATTTTTTACCAAATACCCATTTCAACTTTTGTGATCACCTACTTTAAGTTTCCTTGAAGGTATTTCATAATTAGCCCTGATTTTTGTCTCTTCAGGATTATGCTCTGACCAAGTGTTTCAGTCTGCCTGATACTACAGAGACAAAAATCTATCTTAAAACTCCGAGGCTTATCAAAAGACTCTTTTCAAGGTCATCTTTACACTCCAGCACAAAACCTGCACGTAACAAGTCCAATTAGGCATTTATAAAGTCAAGACTCTCCCAGCACAAACATTTTAGAGAGAGAAGCCCTTCAAAATATTCTTCTCCAAAAAAAAAAAAAAAAAATTACACTTTCATCACTTCTTACTCCAGCATGACAAGCTGTTCCTTAGGCTGAGATTCTTTATAGGGCTCGTGGAAAGTAATTGCATGGCTCCCACTGAAAGTCAGCGTGGGGGAGAAGGGCTCATTCCCTTTAGCAAATTCTCTAGGGGAAAAAAAAAGAAAAAAGGTCTTTTTAAACAACAGAGTTGGTTAAAGAAACAGGCTCATCATGGCAGTTACTCTTGGTCTTGCCAAACACAGTCCAGACACCTCAGCAACAGGACTGCAGAGATTCACTGCACCTTTTTGGCCGTTTTCCCACTCTTGTCATCAGGTTCCCTCTCATTTGTTCCTTCCCCTCGCACACACGGATCAGTGTGCAGCCCCAGAGCAGATCAGACAGGCTTTATGTTCACCGTGGCTTTTTACACGCTGGAGTCTCTGCTCCGCCTGCGCTCCTCCGCTGTGCAGAACAGGCAGAGCTCAGTTTGAAGTACTTCGCAGGGCTGAAACCTGGACTAAAGCCAGGAAAGCAAATACAGTTTCAGAAGTATATCCTTGTACCTGCATCACTGTACCTGCATCGCTTCCCTAAACAATAAAACATAAACCAGTTTTTATGCCAAATATATCTAAAGTAGAATAACCCCTTTAGAACTACCGCATCTAGTGCTACCTGGGAGAAACGTCCAGCCTATGAAAAGCAGTACAATTCTGTTTATGTAAGCATACTAACAGAGCAAACTGCCTAAGCGAAAAACAAGGAAAGAAGATCTCCTTAGGTAAATACAAATGGGATTATTAACACTGCCTGGCTTCATCCTAGATACGTTTCCCTAATTCTGAGCATCCACTCTCCGAGTATCAAGCTCAAAACTTGTGAAAACCAAGTTCCTTTAAGGAATGTCAAGTTGGTTGCCCTACGTAAAGAAATTCCAAATTGTGAGATAAATTCTAATAATAAAAAGGCACAGGCTAAAAAAAGAAAAAGTCTCTATGCACTCACAGTCCTTAATGAGAAGAGAAGAGAAGAGAAGAGAAGAGAAGAGAAGAGAAGAGAAGAGAAGAGAAGAGAAGAGAAGAGAAGAGA
>JAAGNO010020699.1:0-39840 GCA_033439905.1 Ceryle rudis | reverse complement strand
AAAAACACCCATTCCTCCCAAAACTCTTGGCAAAAGGCTCATCAGGATTTTTCTTAATGTAAAAATGATGATATACACAAGTTAAGTTCCAAATAATTTATTCTGGCACATCTGATGACTGAGTATATAGCTTTTATATATATATATATATACACAAACACACACACCCCCCTACCTTCCAGTTAGCTATTAAAAATAGCCAATTTTTTTATACTACATCACTGACTATTTAAAATTAAATTCCTTCTCTAGATTCAACTTTTGTGTCCTGAAGAAAGCTCTTGAACAAATACAAGAGTACCTTCCAGCACTGTTTATATGCCAGAATCATGTGGACTGACAGAGCATTAATACTACGAAAGAACAACACTTTACCTGTGCTGGTACTGAATCAAGATACAGTAAACTCAGAGTTTGTGGTATCTGTAGATTTATTTTCCAAATCCAGAGGAACAGATACCTGCTGAGCCAGTAAATTAAGCTCTGAAAGGAGACCACTCACTAAATATTTTTTGTTAATACAGGTCGAAAGAATGGACTTCTTTTGAATATATCCATTTTCTGTAGAAGAAGAATCCAGATGGATTCCGAGGTGTAGAGAGCAGAGCAGAGACCTCCTCCTCCTCCTCCCCCTCACTCAGAACAAGTGGCAGAATCAACCTGGCCCTCCTGAGTCTCTGCCCAGCACTCTATCTTCAAATCCCTTTTATCTCCTAAAAAAAATTTTTTCCCCCCCGCTTTTTTTTGCTCCTTTTTCTAGAACAATTTTCTCGGCAAAACTTCCTTTTTTTTTTTTTTTTTTTTTTTAATAAAGGAAAAGTAATTTTGCTGGCCCACTCCTAGCAATAGAGTACAAATTCACAGAGATTTTTACTCAATCTATTACAGCATTGTCACTGTCAGGTTAGGGCATACATCAGAGCACAAGAGATTTACCAGACAAGTTGAAGAGCCCTAAAACAAGAAATTGGACACTCTTTTCCTCAAGCCTTCCTGTCCATTGAGCCTCAAGTTGTCAAACAAGAACCAGACTTCTACTTGTTTATAGCGTGCTTATTTCCCCCAAACCCACAGATATCACAACAAATGACCCTAAAAGGCACCATAAAGGGCAAGAGCCTCAGTACCTTTCATGGTGAGCAAGTTCTTGTTCTGGCAGTTTCTTTCCAGACAGAGAAGACGGATGATTAATCTGGGAGCACTGAGAAAGCCCCATGCAACAGAGCTATCAAAGTCACAAGGTTTTCAGCCGAGACCCCTAAAAATTCCCATTAAAACTAAATGACCATCTCGTGTGTGCCAATGAACACAACTGCAAGAATAGTGTTGACATTCTGGGCATCCTCTTTTCTTCCTCCTCATGTTGCAGTGACTCACTGCTGTCATATTGCAGCCAGACGGGGACACGTCAGAGTCTGCTGGGCTCTCGGCAGGGTGGTCCACTGGTAGGGACCACTCTGTGGGCTCACTGCTCTCAGCCACCCCAAACTCTTTGGGATGCAGTGTTCTGCTCCTGCAGAGTCATGGAGACAACTCTGTAACTGGGAATTTGCTTCTGAGATGTGGTGCCATCAAAATAACACAAGATTAGTTAACTGCGTCAATTACTGTATTTCAGGAGGAAGGAATAAACTAAGAGCCATCATTTCTCATCTTATTTATTTACTTCAGAGCAGAAGCAGACATCCTTTTCAGGAGGTTTTCAGAAGGGTTGCATGTATATGCTTTCCTAGCCACTCAGAGTGAGCTGACAGCTTTCAGCACTTCAGCAAACACTGCCTTGAGATTCTTTAACAGAAGGAAGGAAGCAGCAGCCAGATGAGAAGCATGTGAGGGAACGCATCTATTAGCAAGTACAGGGAGATGTCTTGTTAATAGAAAACAGAAGGAGGGACAAAGCAGGGAGAGAAAGCAGCCAGCAGTTAGTCATTTTCTCATACAGAGATACATTTGGCTAGAAACGAGATGCATTTCAATCTACTGTGACTTTCTGTGCTTTCAGAACCAGTGAAACGCCATCCTGAAAAGCAAAACTGAACACCAAAAGGTCTTCTTCAGAACTGTTCAGCACCCTTAGAAGCCCTCAGAAAATAAAAACAGTGAGAAACCAAAAATCTTCCTGGTAGTGGTTGCACAGGACAGAGATTTTCAATTTTTAAAAGTATCTTTTTGATTTGAAATTGCTGCTGCTGTTTCAGGTATCTACTAGTGAAAAACTAGAGCTTCTCACTCTCACTTCCAAACCACAGCACATCAGAAGATGGCCTAAGGCTGGCAAGGCATAAAGGAGCGGGCCCACCAAGAGCCAGCTTTACCATTAGTGAAACTCCTTCTCCAGCTCCTTCTGTGAGCGTTAAGGTAGGAAGAGGTGGCCAAGCCTGCAAGACAGGCTGAAAAGGTTTTGGGTTTGTTTGTTTTTTTTTATTAAAAAGTCATTTTTGAGAGGAAAGGAGAAGAAAAAGCAGAGCAGGGAGAGAGACTAAGGGCTCAAGTGAACAGTGGATTGACAGCACAAGGATCAAGTTTTCTGTCACCCTTATGAGAAGGGAACCATTTGGATGTGGTTCAGTCTGTGGACAAAAACTCAAGTCTCACCACAGCAGGAGAGATCAAAGATGGATTAGCAAAATAATAGCCCAGCTTACACCATCGCCATTAAGAATCTAAGATGCAATAGCAAAAGTCACCCAGGCAGTTTCTTCAAGGAACAGGAACATAAATAGATCAGTAACACACTCACTAACCCTACCTTTAACTCAAATGAAGACATGTTCCATATCAAACTGTCCACCATGCAAAACCAACATGAAAATAAAACAGTTTTTAGAAGATTCTTTGTCCAAATCATCACCTATGTTACCTCCTGAGCAACAGCGCTTCTTGCTGCATTCCATTGCTGGCTGAACAGGATTACTGCAGTGCTTTGGGCTTTTTTTGCTCCTGTCTGCTGTCCTAAAATGACGTTTTGGCACATAGCCAGTTTTAACTATTGGAGTTTAAGAAAAACTCTCGAGACTAGAGCTGCTCTGAAAAACATTTGATATATACTTGACTCATAGCACATTGTTACTCAGCCCAAAGGCTTGTCACTGAACTTAATTTTAATAGTATAAATCAAAGCAAAAATATAAAGACCAAGAAATAGTTACCCCTTTCCTGACGAATCAATAATGCTTAAAAAAAAAAAAAGTCCCCAAATGACCATGGGAAAATTAATATGCAGTATGCCCTTTCAAGGAGAAAGGCAGTTTAACACCTGGAAGTCTCTCTTCTTTTGCATTTTAGAGAGAAGAGGAAAAAAAAATAATAAAAAAAAATTCACAGCATGATTCATCATTATTTGCATGAAACTACAGCAAAATTAAGATCTTAAAATCCATTTCCCATTTTTTTTTTTTTTTAATACTTCTCATAAGCCTATTTTCATAAGTCTTTTCATAATCCACTTGTGCTCTGTGTTGGAGATACGATATTGAGCTCAACAGGTATTTGATTTGACTTAATAGAACTATTATTCTCTTTTTAAGACACACCAAGATCGCAAATAAGGACAAATATGGAAAGGTCAAAGAGAAGCCAGAGAGGAGGAAACTGGTGACAGATAAAGGGCCAGCTCAGCACAAACCTATTTTCCCTGGGAATGATGCTTGAAGTGGTAATAAGACACTGAAACATAACTCAACTACTACCTAAAGTTTAGCTACCCCACTAAAATTTCTTTCTTTCTGCAAATTGTAGGTAAATGTACCACTGAAAGAAAAATCATGTGCAGACAGACATACAATACTTTAAAATGTATACATTATATACCTCATATTAATATCTACACTGCTGCAACTGTTTACGTATAGACTTTTCCATGCAAAAATAGAAGGCAGCTCTTTCTCTCTCACTGTATGTATTTCTAGTAACCAGAGAAGACACGATTAAAAAAGAAACCAAACCCACCAGAATATTTTAGGACCTCTGAATAAAAAAATTGTGACAACTATTATCACAGTACTTGAGTTTGTAAGTCCATTTTAAGCTCCGGATAAACTAGATACCCCAACAAAGAAAGAAAACT
The DNA here is from genome assembly GCA_033439905.1 of Ceryle rudis. Taxonomy (NCBI): domain Eukaryota; kingdom Metazoa; phylum Chordata; class Aves; order Coraciiformes; family Cerylidae; genus Ceryle; species Ceryle rudis. The sequence continues at coordinate 35,774 of JAAGNO010020699.1, read as the reverse complement.
AATTAGGCAGTTTGTTACAATATATTCCTATTCTTTCACAGATATATGAGAAACAATATCTGGTTTTCAAACGTATTTCTGTGAGAGCTGGCCATTCTTCTTCATCTGATGTATTGGTAAAACAATAGATCATTTTATGGATTGTTGAATTATCAGCTCTCTACAGTTAATATACAAGGGGACAGCTCTGTTGACTAATTATTTTCCTCATTTCATATAAGGAAAAAAGCTCTAAACTTCCTTTGATTCCTTCATCAGCTTAGGCTTGTGGACTTGGGTAACAACCAGGACTTTTATTATTACAACTATGAAGTTTTTAGTAATGTGATGTTTATACATCAGTGACTCTTCTGTGAAAAAAGCAGGCATTTTCACAAACCTCAAGGATGCTCAGGACACCGAATAATTGCTTAGCATTTCATTTTCTACATAATAATAATTTTCTTATATGTAACTAAATATTTTAAGCAGTTTATTAATTTATAAGCTTAGTTGTGGACATCCCTGTGTTTTTGGCACCAGCACCCAAACTGCCTGAAGTGTTGATACTCTGTGTCCTCAAACAGTTTCTAAGTGTCCTCATAATTGCCTGTCACCTGTAAAAGATGTTTAGATCCGATGCAAAATTAGCATATGGTGAACAGATGGACTCTGAGCAGACGTTTGTTGGGAAAAGTACTCACACCAAAGACTTTTTGGCTTCAGCCTTTTAGGACCTTCAGAAAAGTCCTACCTGAAGCTCCAAGTCATACTAATCAGGAGAACATCATTCCTCAATGACAATCTTGCGTAGCAAAAACTTTTATGACCTGCTACAAAGAAGAATCATCGCCACTTTTTCTTGTCGTCACCGTACCTCCAGAAACAGAAGAAACAAAATCTTGTTTCCACAGGGTACCCCACCCAGCCAACAAGAATAATTCATTGTGTATGAAACAAAAATGCAAGCACAAAGCTGCTATTATGATTATTTAAAACAACTTTAAAGCTACAATAAAAAAGTTTCTTAAGAAAATCTTCCCCCCCTCCCCATATCTTCAGAATATTCCATTACTTACTGAGGAGGTAAGACAAGAGTTGTTGGCTGGGCTTTTGGTCTGCGTTTTGCAGAGACTCCCATCTGGTTGGCTGAACGTTTCAAAGATTGCTGATTCAAAAGGCCAGATGCTAGCCCGGCGTGGTACTGCAACTGGATAATAAAACAGATATATTAAAATATGCATCCCTGCAGTACTCTATCTAATGTCAGCCCTCTACTCTCTGTATCACCTGATTCAAATTGCAACCAGTTAAGTAACTTAATGTATGTTATTACGTGTATTTATATATTGCTGGGATGGGAGATGACACCAATAAAGGCATACAAAGAGTCTGCTGTGAAATAGGTATTAAAAGGAAATGATGATACAGGGTAAGTAAGATGGTGAGTCAAAGACTTCCTCTAAAGTTTAACTCTCCTGAAACTTAGGCTTGCTTTTAAACGTTCAGACTGTTTCTTCTCTCAAGGGATAGAGCATTCTTATTTTGGTAGAAGCCAGGAAGAAAGATGCAACCTTTTTTCCTATGTAAACCGGCTTCTTAAAAATAACTCACACCTTTTTATCTTAAAAACTTAAAACCAAAAAACATTCCCAAAGAAGTTTCTACCACTGTAAGGAAAAATCTAGCCTTTAAAACACCTGCTAGCACATTTCCATAGCACTGCAGAAATATTCACATTCAGTAGCTTTCTCCTCTAACCTTTTCCTTTACTTGCCAATGAAAGACAAATTTATGAAGGACAGACCACGAATCTGCAGGATTTTGAGCACATTCCCACTGCTCACAGTTCTAAGAACTACAGGGCTGCGTCTGTCCTGAAACCAGCTCCAAGTGCAACAAGTTACAAGCTCACCTCTAAATACTTTCCATTTACATTCTTAGCTCCCCATTTTTGAAGGGGGGAGGGGGATTCAGTGTCAGACAAACGCAATTTCCTTCATCATCCTTTCCAGTACCCACATCAATGGGCTCATTAAGTTGTCTAAAGAATTGTTCTGAAGAAGACAAACTCTTTAATATGTTAACAACTCTAACCTCATGGTCTGCATCTAAAATAAAGGTTACAGTGAAGAAAATAAGACAAATGTTCGGAAAATAAAGTGGTCTTAAGCAAAGCTACTGTGCAGGGTACTGACAGAAAGCGAGGGAAACTAAGCTCAGTAACGTGATCTACTTGAAAATGCCTATTAAAATGAGTGAAGCTGTCCTGTGAGCCAATCTGACTCAAATGTCAATGCTCAGAGCATCCAAAAGGCTTTTTAACAGGCTCCTGATCTACTTGGCTGCTTTGCTACATGATCTGGGCCCTGGCACAACACAAAGACACATGGTTCCTACAGAAAGAAAACTGCCCTCCACCTGGGAAGGGGAGGGATTGAATTCGCCCAACAGCTTCTCTTTGACCAAGGAATTTTGCTCAGATTTGTTGGGGTTTTTTTCTGACAGATTTCTGAAACAAAAAAAATAAAAATAAAAATAAAAAAATCAATGAAAGCAACGGACAGTACACGTTTGAAAGGCAATGTTTCAAACTGTCAGGGGCTTAGTTTTCAATCTTCAGTACCAGAATTTGCAGTGAGTGCAATATGCAGGGAATTAAAGAGAAAGAGCTCTGGCAGAAGACCCCTCTGACTCAGGAGCACGCTTTTCCTTTTTCTTCTGGCATCTGATTAAGAGCAGCCCCCCCTTTCAGAGCCATTTCGTGCTGTTGACACCACTCGCTTGTTTTTACCGTGCAGAACGACACCGACAGGTATCTCAAACAACATCATTTGGATACTTGCTCAGAGATGGAGGTAATCACAGGCACTAATCACAGATGAATTTTAAATGCAACCTTTTAAAAACATTTCAGAACCTCCTGGCTACAGCTAATCTGACATTTAGTGGTCAGGCATTAGGAAAAAAAGAAAAAGGAATTAAAAATAAATATATTCTAAAAAACAGTTCTGTCCTTGAAGGCTGGCTCCCAGTGATTAAGCTATTTTTATTAATTATATGTATTTCTTTATGATCTACCTTTGCTCCTAGGAATGCAGATCCAACTGTCAAAATCTATAAGGGCCATTAAATATTTACCAAACCATCCTTATAGTGGGAGAAAAGGTCAAAGTTAATAAAACTGACAGGCAGCTTCTGTCCAACTTGATTTATACATTATTAAAGTATCACATACTGGCTTGCACAGAACGCGTTCTTTTGGGGGGGGTGTGGGGGGGTCAGACAGCCGTTAACTGAAGAGATTGGGAAACTGTTTCTTAATCATTTGTTCCGAGGAGCAGAAACAAGACTGAAGAGAGTGCCAAAGCAGTACCACTATCATCAGTTACAGCCAGGAGATTCAATGGGCCTGATGGATAATAAACACGCCATTCAGCTCCTTTTTCCTCTTGCAAAACAAACATCTTCGTCTGCCATGACAGCAATTCTCAGCTAAAAACATACCAATCCCCTCAAAAGTTTGGTTTACTAACAAGACAACACTATTTCCAAACATACTCTCTTTACCTTAGGGAACACACACAAAATGTACTGTCAGAGGATATTACAGGTGCTAAAAGGCTCCCACAGGGAAGCTGAGATGAGCTCATGGGACACAAACCCTCTGAGGGTTCATAAACACACAGAAACAACACTTAGCTCAAGAAGTCCCTGAGCCAGAGACTGCCGATGGCTGGGAGAACATGGCAGAGAGGCATGTGCGTGTAGCTACAGCTAGAGATGAGCTGGAGGGCAACAGGAGCCTTTAGCTTGAGCTGGCAGAGCTGTTGTGTGTGTCGGTGTTTACAAAAGGGTGACTTGTTCAGGTCTGAGAGACCCTGTGACCCAACGCAGTCAAAAACTGGGCATTTTTGGATGGTCACAACTGCTTCCTGCAAGTGTATTCCCAATGACCTCCCATCTGCTCTTGACAACCGTGCTCATCTAAACCAGCAGAACGGGAAATAGCAATAGCTTTAGGCATAAAATATGAGAAATACCCCTTGAACATGAGTATCGGTAAAGCACGAGGTAGTTTCACAAAGCATGTCTTTATCAGCTGCCACGGAATTCCCCATCGTTCAGAGGCTTTATTACAGCAAACATCCATGTGAAATCTTTCAGCTTTGGGGAATTCCAACTGCTTTATGTGATGCTACGCTCTTTACTTCCTAATGAAATATACTCCTCTGTAAAAATTCAACAAGATTGATCTTTTTTTTTTCCCTTATACATGTAGATGAAACATAAAATCTATTTCAAAAAACTAAGAAATAAAAAACAACAACAAAAAAAATCAATTTATAACACTTAGCTGCTAGAATATACACCAGTGCCAACTTGTACAGTTTCATGATGAGTCTCATGATAGCTGATATTTTTCTTGAAACCGTGGTTCCAAGTAGATGTGTGAATTTCACATTTTAAAATCAAAAGAAACTCTGTTTCTCAAGGATATAGGAAAAGTACCAAAAATAACCCTTCAATACTTAAAAAGCCTTTACCTGAAGGTAAATAAAAATGGAACTCGGATTAATTTAAGATGTCATTATTTTTCTATGTTAATGGCAACACGGTCTATATTTTTTTCTAGGAGAAAATATTATCAGTAGTATTTTACAGGTGCCATAATTCACATTTTTACAGTGTTCCTGAGTATATGAAAGCCATATTCATATATTTACGTCTCTCAATCTTCCTCACAAAGCGAAACATCGTTACAGAGGTAGTGCTCTGGAGTCACATTTCCCACAGTTGTAATTGTTACGGAGGACGATTTCTTCATTCGTGTAAAGAAGTCTGACTTTCACACGAACTACTTAAACAGGGAAGGTGTATCAGAAATACAGACTGGAATTAGTTCCAAAAGTGTTAATAGTTTTTTAAAAGTTAATCACGTAATATATTTTAATTATTTTACTCCGGTGACTCTCTTCTTAGCAGAAAGAAGACAACGCAGCCCCTAAAACAATCAAAGCAACCACAGCATTACTTTACAGAGTGTGTTACAAAACTACAAACATGTCCACAGCACTAATTTAAAACTTTTAAAATTAAAGCTTCATCATTAGAATCATGCTGGGTCTGAAGGTCTTTAGTTTACATAATTCATGGGCTGGAAATTTTGCATGTGCTGACTGCTGACCAAACAAGTCATTACACTCCACTTACTGACAAGGCCATTTAACATTGCAAAAATCGGTTGAGTAGGAAGAAGGTAAGAACTGGGGTGGGGGGGGGGAAAGCCAACAATCACTCGGAGCATTTACAATTGATCATGTCAACTCCCAGCTGCATATTACATTTCTGTATTACCATTACTTAAAGCTTTAAAGAAAACCTAGTGGTGCTTTAAAAAAGTGAAATCAGAAGAACTGACTTTTCTTTGTAATCCCATTACCCTGTTGAGATACTTTTTCCATTCTTATGTAAATACTTACTGACCACAGACATAAACAGAAAAGCATTTTCTCAGATATAGGTAATAGAAAAAAAAGACAACTTTATTTCCATTCCTCCAAGCCATGGAGTTTTACAGAAGTGGCTGACACATAATTGCCCACCGTGGAACTTAACAGCGTTCGCTGTAACACTGCTGAAGGAATGTGCATCTGCCTCCTTTTAAGATGCACAGGACTTTGCCCTTCATCATTAAGCTATTTCTCCCTTGCAGCTAACAAGGGATTTGTCCATTATGATAAAATTCCAGTCGTTCTTTTGAAAAGAGCAATGAGCAAGCAAGCAGGACACTCCCATGGTTTCATCTCTGCAGACTAAAGCAGGCAAGAGAGAAATTATACTACCTTAATTGCTATTTTTAAGCTTTTCTCGCATAATGAGGCCAGTTTGGAAATTCTCTTTTTCTCCAAACAATGTTTGATCATTTTAGGATAGCTGAATTCTTGACTTGGTCAAAACAGCATCAATAAACCAAAAGAGCAGTCTCCAATTTCTCTACTCACTGGTTTTCCTCTTGCAGAACTAGGTTGCAGGCTTTTCAATTAATAGGATATTTAGACATTGTGCCTTTTCCTCTAGTTTACAATTTAATTAGGGCACTTTGTTCTATTTTTTTAAAGCATTTATGCCCCCCGAACACTTTTCAGTTTACAAGAATATTTAACCTACAGATATCCACCCGTGATGGGAACAAAGGCTACACTCGCTCCGCTCTCTTTTAAACTCCCTGTACAAAAGTTCCCACATCTGTTCCTGAACACCCTGATCCCACTAAGCTGTGAAACTAATGAGCTCACACTTCCATTAAAAGCCTCTCGCACACCACGGCTCTCGTTTGCCTAACGGCAAGAAGCTCCGTGCCATCACCTCACCCTGGACAACAAACCAAGAGATAAGGAACATTCTGAGGACATGTGCCTGGCACCTGTCCCTGCCCAGGCCATCTTCCTTTTCCCTTCGGTGTCTCCTCGTCCCTCCCAAGGCTAGGGAGTCGACAAACTTAGACATTTATGCATATTTCTCTCTCTATAAAAAGACAGAATAGTAGGAACGCATTGATACATATGCCTGTTTCTTTTAACGTCTTCACTACATGTTTTTTATTCCATTGTCTTTGAATTCCTGGTTTTGCTGAGAGTGCTGTTTTAATTAGTGACAGGTTTCAGCCTTAAAGTGCATTCTTTCCTTACTTTTCTTTCAAAAGCATTGAAGTTCTGCTGATGAATGACTGCATCAACGTTCCCTTGCAAGTCTTCAGCTTTTCACCATGCAGAGATAGCAAATTCGGTAGCACTTTCTTCAAGGAATTGGTCAAAAACTTCAGCATCTGCATCCTTGCTGCCAATAAAACTATCCACACCCTTCAAAGGCTCTGCAAAAGCCACTAATCCTCCTCCAGGATTTTATTAAAAAAGTATTCTGGAATCCATTTAATAGTATCATCAGTGACATATCTTTCTTTTTGGTTAACAACACCAAGGGACAAGACAGGGCCAACAGGATGGGAGGTTTAAAGCGTTCCAGTATTTGAAATGGATCAAGAAGCAGAGCCATCATACTCTGAGGCTACAGACTACTTTACTTCTTGAGAAGACTACTTTGTTATAAATACCTCTAGGTGCTCTGATGGGCTTAAACATACGTCTTTCCTGAAAGATAACCACATCAACTGGCATCTCCTTGAATGAGCAACTACAACCCAGGATTGTAACAGAATCAGAAAACACAAAGTAAAATTATTACATTGCGTTCTGCACCGAGATGACAAAATAAAACCATGGGCAGTAACAACCACTAGTATTTTCAAGTAACCCTGAGTTCAAGGGTAGTTAAGTAGTCTGTACAGAAATTGTCCACTAATACATAATTGGTCTTAGTGTAGCCCTGTGTGATATATTCACACTTGTGTGTTCACTTAGTGGATTTCACTGAAGCCTAAAGACCCGAGAAGTGCACTTGATTAATAGTTGAAAAAAAAATCCAAATTCCTTTTTGAGAAAAGTATTACCTTTGCCTAAGACAAATAATCTGTCCTATGCAGGGAAAAAGTCATCATTAAAACTCCAGACTGAATAAGGATGCGATTTGCATCTTCACCCAGTGCTGCTGTGCCTCCTTAAACAGCCGCCAGAACTTTTGAGCTGAAGACGTTGCTCTCACAATAAAATTATTACTTTCCAAAGCCTTAGACTAAATCTTTGGTGCCAGGGGCTCAGGTGGCAGCTATGTCAGTATAAAGAATGGCCTGCTGCCTCGTGACAGGGGATGCTCAGGTGCTTAGAGAAGAAATGGGAAGATACTTTAAAAGTGAGTGGTAGAATAAAGGGCTGCAATCAGCTACAGAAACACTCTTCAAATTGTCTAGCAGCACGTCGTGATTCGCAGCACTGTGGTTGGGCTTCAGCACTATAGCAAACCAACTGCTTTTCAGACAAAGAAATGAATAGACTTCCTCAATAAGGTGCAGCTTCTGTAAATCCAACTACTCCAGCTGCACCATCGGACAGAGAGGAGAAAGATGGCAAAAGAAGAGAGGAAAGGAAAATCCGTTAGTGGATAAGCAGTGCAGCAGCAATGACCCTCACTGGCACTTGTGCTGCTAATTTGGCTTTTTACCCTAACTCATTACATTTAATTCTTTTAACTTCTGTTAAATGACTTTCCTCAGCTTTGGCCACTCGCACAGTAATTAAAATGCACAGTCTATTTCAGCTAGCAAACACCCATCCTGAGAGTCAGACCACAGCTTTAGCCGTGGGTCCTTCTGCCAGCACGTGGAAAGCTGGCTTTCCTCAGCCTCTCATGACCTACCTGAACGGGAAGGTGCACCCAACGATGGGAACTCCAGCACACAGTTCACCCTGACCCAGGTACGCCATGGGCTCTGCCAAGCTACACCACACCTCCCCGCTCTCTTCTAGAGGTGATCGCACTACAGTGGCCAGCAGAAGGAGTTGCACGAACGTGGTTTGAACTGAGCTGAACTTGCCAAATCAGGAGAGAATTCTTCCTTAAATGGTTACTTCTGCCAACATCCTCTTTCTTCACATCTAGCAGGCATCCCAAAGCAATGCTGCTGGGAATGCTAATTTGCAGCCCGCTACCAAGGACAACCAAATAAAGCTTGAAGCAAGACAGTTCGATCTGGAACAGAATGTATGTGGCCTATTTCCCTGTATGAACATTCCTACTATAGCTTCAGAATATTCATGATCGGATTAACTTATAATCCTTCCAAGGCAGTATAAAGCGATCCATTGAAAGTATTCATACACAAATAATGGCAACTGATACAGGTCACTGTTAGAAGTGGTTAGAGAAAGTGGTTTAAACTCTCACCCTCCCTAGTAAAGCAGATTTTTGCACAGACAAACCCTAGAATTACCATAGGTGGCTGCAACTTAAGAGATCAGCCGCATACTGGAGGATGAGCGTCAGAAAGAAACACACCATTTTCCCTGTTTAAAACACAGTTTATTCACCACTGAATGGACATCTCTAGATGTCAATTTTTTCTTGGAAAAAACCATAACTGCTGTACGTCCAAGCAGAATGCTGAAATGCAGTGGCCAACAAAACCTGAAACTTCTCCCTCTGCCCATCTCCAAGGTAATTAAGGAGTTTTTCTGCCCTTACTCAAGTCTTCTGTGTTCAAAAATTAATGATGTATATCTGAATCCTGTCTCCAACCTCACATTGACTTCTGTGAGACAGAGCAATCCTGCAGATGACTAGCAGCAGTGTGAGCCCTTCCTTTCCTCAGAAGTTTCACTCAAAATCTTCTCCAGCTAAAACACTATTATTAACTGTGAACTAAAAATTAAAACTTCTCTTTTTTTTTTTTATTTTTTAACCCTTCAGAATAGCCATTTATGGCTTACAACATGGAATTTTATCCGAAACAGAACACCAGACTTGAGAAAAATTAGTACTCTGCCTTCAATTAGTACATTTGCAGAAGCAGGATAATCACGAATCGGTCGGTAGTCCTTGTCATTTGTATATAACCTAGAGAAATCACCTTACTCCATACTGCTAGAGACCAAAATGTGGTTTCACCACATCCGTTGTGCAATGCTGTATTGATAACAGCAACACATGACCCAACTTGATTTAAAAAAAAATTAAATAAATAACACCCCCGACCCTTGGCAATTTTTTCATGTCTCTTACTTTCAGATGACCAAGCTGTAATGTATGAAAAAAAAACCCCAACTTTTGAAAAATCAGTTTAAAAGCTATTTCAAGTTAGATATCCAAAAAGTAGGGAGACATTTATAAAAGTCATAGTCAAATTATTTCTTTAGACCTCAAAGAGTTAAGTTATGAATGGTTTTAGGGATGAAAAAAGAATCTATCAGATTTGATTGATAAAAGTGTAGCTTTTAACTAAGACTGAAAAAACTGAAGACTGGCAACATTTTTTCCAGAATAATATGCTTCCTCTGCTTTTTTTCAGCACGGGGCACATAAATCAAAGAAATGTTAAAGAGGCCCATACATCACAAGCTGGCATTTCCAAGCTATTTACAAAATCTGTAATAGTCAAGAGGATGGAAAATATAGAAGTGTGATGAGGAAAGTTACTGAAGAAAAATAAATATTTATTTTTTTTTTTAAAAAAAAAGGTAGTTCTATAAACCCAGCGGGGTTAATTAAGGTGGGAAACAACTCTTGATTGTATAATTTAAAAATACTAAATCAAAACAATCCTGATAATGCAGGTTTGCAAAAAGAAAACATGACAGTGCATCAGCCAAAACAGAGAGAATGCGGATTTGAGGAGTGTGGACACAGTTAAGCACACAGTTCTGAAAATGGATAAAGCAAAGGCTCTAGTAAGGCTTAAAGTACAGACCAAAAAAGGCCTGATTTTACATCTGCAAAAAGACAGCCCCAGAAATATCAGTAACTCCACTGCTTAGCTGCGTACCCATCAAATTTTCACACCCCGGCATCCAGCACAGAACAGACTTGTACAGATGAGGTTTTCCTCAACAACTTTTACAGATGAGAATCTCATCTCTTCTTCTGAAAGACACAGATTATGGAAAGTTTATCTGTCCATCTGTTGAAGATGTCACACTCCGACTCGAGAGTGCAAAAAGCACAGAGATGTTTTACAACGAAATCCAAAAGTTACTGTAGCCTGAGCTAGTGTAAAAGCCATATGCTTTGTAAAAACACCTCTTTTGCTACACAATTTTTTTTTTACCGCAGCACAAAGAGTAACAGTTCGAAAGCTGCTGTAATCTTTACTTCTGAAAATAGATCACATATTCTTCCTCTCATCTGCCATGCTCGGGTAAGCTAACTGATCAGAAACCAGGAAAACAAGGAAATACTACACTGAGCAATGGAAGCTAAAAAAGATGCCCTCCACTGCAAGAGGTTACCCTCAGCTTACAGGCTGAGCGGCAGCCCAGAGAGCCCAGGACCGGGAACAGGATGATGCGCCCAGCAGAAGGGTTTGGTGGAACAGCACATGAAGTGGTTTTACAGTTTTCTCTGTCAGTGTTGAAGACTTGCAGTAGGAGTACTTCAGATGAAGCCAGAGGAGCTCAGAAATATATTTAGGAGTAAAACAAATGGAATACACTTCATACTATTTTCATGGGAGCTTATAATGATATTATAATTAACTCAATTACACGACAAGATTAATAGCTTTTAAAATGCTCCCAGTCATTCATTACAGGTCTAATTAAAACTCTTTTGGTGCTGAGCCAGCAAGAAATATGAAACTACTTGCAAACTAAAAATCTGTAAGTATATATGGCATTATCTTTACCATGCTGGTTGTTACAGGGTGACAATTTAGTGAGCAGTTTGGTTTGTGTTTTAAATAAAAAAAAGACAAGGAAAAACGGACAAGATGCCACTCCAGAGGCTCCAACACCTGCAACAGCCTATCTGCTCACTCCAGTAAACTAGTTTATTTCTAGTTTTATTGCAACAGTTAAGGGCTTCTACAATAGCAGATGCCTTTCCTCCCACACATCAATTAATTTGCAAATGCACTCAGGTTGTAGAAATAATGAAGTGCTGAATGCTTTTCTATTGACAAGTTTTGCTGTCAGGAGGTGGATGCTGTAGGCGAGGTGCTAAAATGTGCTGCTGCTATCTGCATGCCAAAGGAAAGACATGCCACATGAAACTTGGTCGACAGCTAACAGGGCACATCAATTATTTTATTTACCCCTCCCTCACTGGAACCAAAAGGAAGAAATCCTCTCCAAAAAGCTTTTCAATTGTATTTACCTAGGTATTGATAACACACCGCTTACGAGATCTGAGCTTCTGTGCTGACCCAAGAAACATTTTATATTTGAGGACAAAAGTAGCATTTGTTCCTGAACTGTTTGTTGCACATCATTATAAAGTTACATTCCAATCGGTAAGGTTGCAAATGAAGAATTCAATAACCAGGCAATTCATATTGCCTGAATTCATATTGCCTGTGCAATCTAAATCGGTCTGCTTGTGCAAAGGATTCAGACTTTGATTACGTGCTTCTTCCTAAAGGACCTCAAATTACCACAGTCTGCAGGATCTCAGGGATGAAGAGGCAGTTATTCAGCACCCATTTTCATGCACAGAAAGTTATTTACAGGATTTCACACCATGCCCACATTTAGCTTCTCAGATGTCTTTTCTGATGTTTTCCTGCTCTGTCTTGCTTCGTTACAAATACTGTTAAATTTACCTTCACAATTCTTATTTCACTCGCGCTGGGTGTGGATCTGAGGAATCTCAGATTTTTAAGAGCTGAATGTTTTTACTACTTACTATAATTGTAGTAGACTTCCTACAGAAAATAACTGCAGTTAGGTGCTCAGCAAGTCCTCAAAGCAGCCAGGAATGGTTTTAAGCCATGTCGTGGCAAGGTTGGAATCTCTACCACACTTCTATTGCTTGAAATAAGTTATGAGGTTGACAGCAGTTCACCATTACTTTCTGTCTTGATCAGCCACTAACTGGAAGCAAAGTGCATCTTGCCATCTATTCTCTGAAAATACATTAGAAATGAAGATTCTGAACTTTCAAATTAAATTCCTTGAAATAACTTGAAGGCGTATAGTCAGTGAGCACAGAAGAGACAAAAAGAGTTATGTTATGTTATGGTTAAGAGCCTGGACAGCTGGAATTGACCCTTTCCACAAGCTTCCTAGGAAATACTAAGTCAATGTAGAAGAACCTTTGTGAACATTTAGACTTGCCTCTTATCTAGTTCAAGTTACTTCTGTGTTTATAATTTAGTAAATGTTGTTAAAACAAACAGAATATGCAGACGGTCACGTGTCAAGTATTCCAAGGCAGGCGAGTCCCATACTGTTCCCCCCCAGTTCTTCCAGCGTTTAATTTCCATGAGTGTTTAAACCGTGCACCTCAGCTGGGGTCTGAATTTGTTAAACTTCTGTTCCCAATTATGGCATTTTTTTGGTCTTTGCTTGCTGTAACAAAGAACCCTCCTATCCACTTTTTCCTCCTCAAAAAAGATGTTGGTACAAAGCAAGTGAGTCATCAGTTATATTTTCTTTTATGAGTGAACTTGTTCAATCCTACAGAAGGAGCACAGGAACTCAAATGCTTTTTATCATTCTCATGTGTCTCCACTAGAGAAGCCCAAATTAACAGGCACCTAGACAAATGGTAACTCAGTAGTTACACAATTAAAATAATGCTTAAAACCATCTTCAAGTGTTAATAACCGAAAATGTTATTAGTAGAGGTACTAACAGGTAAGGAAATCTGTTGTTAAAAATAGATGATTTTCTGCTTTTTAAAATATGTGATTTTCAGCTTGACCTTGTCCCTTTTAAATTTTTATAGCATCTGCAGTTCCAATTTGAGATTTTCATATGGGCTAAGGCAAACCTTCTTATGTTCTATATTAAATGCAAGACACCTTCTTGGCATGATCTGCAATATTAATAATATAACAGTACCAATTTCAGGAGCAGCAATGTAGAATCAACACACGCATATCTACACGAATAGAAATTTAACCATGTATATCACGGAAATCTTTAATATATCACGGGGGAAAAGCAGATCTATGACAGCTCAAACACAATTTTAGATTTCCTCTTTTGCCATACAAACACATGACCTTGTCATGCTTCACAAGATAACACCAGCATAGCTGATGCAAGGAAACATATGCTTCTCTTTACTGGACTCAAAATAGGAATAGAGGGGAAAGAGAACGATACTCAGGGCCAAACCCAGGTTTCTGAAGACTAGACTTGCAGCTGTCACTGTAATCGGCATAAAACGTCCCACCCACACAAGCCCTACAGTAGTTCTACCACTAAATGCCACAACAGAATTTGAAAAATACTTACTTTTTGGAAATGAGAAACACTACAGATTCTTTATTTAGCGAGGAATTTGCACTGATGTTATCAGAAGAGTTTTAAGACTTAGAGGCTGAGCCATTGCTAAGTTGCTGTGGGACACAGTTAAAGCCACAAGAAAACCTAAACCATTAATTTTTTATGGATTTCGAAGGAGACTGACATACATTTGACTTTCCGTGCATCAGCTGTCTTGCAGGCATTCTTCAATAACTCAATTATCACTTAAATGTCTACCATTTAGCCCAGAGACATTTCAGCTCCTCATCTAAATCTGGACATACCTTATTTCTGTATCTTTGATAATCACCAAGAGAATCTGACCGGATCAAAAAACCAACAGTGCATCAGTACCCCAGTTTAAGGCACCAAGTGAACAGACACTCTTCTCACTGCTTCGGGGACTTCATTATTAATGAAGTAAATATTGCAGACATCAATCTATTGCTTCAGGTGGCCATTGTAAAAAACATAAACAGAAAGTTAATGTGGCTGGCCACAGCGGCTTCTCTGGCATATTTACTGGAAGGTAAATTAAGAGCACTAATGACCACAGGGCTACAAGCAAGGTGTTAACATTGGCCTGGAATAGAAAATTCTTCTCTACAGCTTCATCTGACCAAGAGGTTTGTTTCAAACCGTAAGACAAGCTTCTACGATTGTTTCAACTACTTCACCTTTTTCTTCTGAAGGCCACAAGCCTGCAAGCCCCAAGGATATATCAGTCAGAACAGACAGACATTACGAGCTGCCTTCTTTCTTCTCTGAAGCATCTTAGTCTCTTGAAAAAACCCAAGGATGCTCTGAGGGGGTCCTCCTTCCCCACACCTCTATCACCCAGCTCACAGATCCCCAGAAAGGGGCCCACAGCAAAGAGCAGAACTGCCCCACGCCACTGTTATTTCAGCTCCTCACAGCAGCTCCTCACCAGGCTTCAGATGCTACAGACTCAAAGCCTTCATCTAGATCGAGCTGTCTTGACATTGTGTCTGGCATCCAGAGTGGGAAGGAGTGTTTGCCTTGCATCGAATTCATTTTATGGTCTATTATCAAAACTACTTCTCTAACCTGCGATGGAAAACTCCAAAGTCCCTCTGACTTAGGGGAACAGCACCAACTTTGCCCCACAGAGTTTCCATTGTACCAAAACTTCAGTAGCACCCAATTACAAACTGGTAACCACCTCATCTTAAATGCTTCCCACAGAATCACAATACAGTCAACACACACAGTCTGCCACCCTCCAAAACGTGCCAGTCCTAAACAGCCACAAAATCCTGCACCCTACACTGTCACTTATTCTCACCTTTCTTACCTCAAAAACCAAATCAACCCCTTCTCCTCTAACAGTTTTAAGCTGGCCAGAAGCAAACACTTTACAGAGCTAAGCATGCCACGGTGTCCACTGCTGCAGCTACTGTGGGTGCAGAATGTCAGAGAACTATTAAAAGTTTAGCCTGAGTTGAGAATGTGAAAACATATTAAACATAAGGAAAAAAAAAAAAACCCAAACAACTACAGTTTTTTGGTCTTAAAACCAGACAAGAAGTTACCTTAAAAAAAAAAACCTATAGAATTGTTACATGACAATTAGGTTTTTAACAGACACAAGCCGATAAATTCAGCATTAAGTTTTCCAGAAGTATCCTTAACTTGCCAGCAGTGCACGCACTTACACAGATAAAAAATATCTTTCCGTATGAGATCATACCACCAGCAGTATGACAAACGTGTGCATTTAAGGAAACTGGGGCGGTGGGGGAGCAAAATGCTGCTTTTCACAAACCATGATTTTTTAACTTGCTTCTATCGCTTCTCTAGCTACAAAATCTTTTGTAAATGAGGACACTACCTACCTCCCAAAGTTTCTTTTATCAAGGCAATAATTCAGCAACCGGAATGACCATCAGTTCACTCAACTGTAGTTTTGCCTGAGGCATTAAAGAAAAACAAAACAGAAAACCCCCCCCCCCCCACCCCCCAAAACCAAACCAACACCAAAAACCCCACACCCAAACTCAAACTAAATCAAAAAAACAAAGAGCAAGTAGAACTTATAAATGGTGCTGAAGAGCTGAAGACTTGCTGCTGGTACACGAAACAAAGAGGAACAACTGAAAGCCAAGGAGCAGTTAGTAATTTATACCATACAGTCTAATGCTTGGACAGTAAGGAAAACAGATGGCTCTGCAATATGGAGATGGCTCCACGAAAAGCATTCAGCACAGGGACGCAGCAATCACCTATTAGCAGTAGTTTGCCTGTTTGTTGCAAAAGCCACAGCAAACTCAACTGCATCATTTCAGGGTATAATACAAAAATAAACAAGAGTAAAACAAAACAGAACTTCTTATTACAGTGAGCTTATATCCCTTGGTAAAGCACAGCCTAGTTTAATGGGGTTTGGACAGTCCTGAGTAGTTCTGTGCAAAATGAGCCCCATCCACGCAGCACCAGCAGTGCTCCTCTTCCTGTCCTGTCCCCCTCCCAGGAATTCTGCATCACACCGAACAGCTACCAACGTCAGTTATTTAGTTCTACTTTTAGCTCTGCTTTAAATAAAAGTGTGCTGAGAACAAGCTGCATAATGAAGGCTCAAAACCATGGAGATGGCACAGACTGCAATTGGGCAGCATTAACAAGCCATAAGGGCTTTATTTTTTGGTGGGTTTTTTTGTTTTGTTTTGTTTTTTTCAGGCAGACACTTAATTTGTGGAACAAAACCAAAACTTACCAAGGGAAGTTTCTAACTGTATGCTGGAGCAGACAAGCAGCTGGCTGGTTTCACATGGACATCCTCTTTCAGAGCTTGAAGTCATCCTCGGAGGCAATGGACTCACAGTGCAGATGGACACGAACTCACGAAGAGCAGGTAAAGGACTTCTTTACAAGTGCATAAGGGCCTCAAACTAAGTTCTTTTCTTTAACTATTACATTTCAAGGCCATCATGACTAAGCAATATCTAAGTCATGCAAGGACTTCAATAATCTAAAAATCTCACCTGCAGCTTTTCAGGAAGGCCAAATTGTAATAAACTCTTTGACCACACGAAGCTCTTAAAAATACATACGTACACACTCTCTAGGAATTACAGCACAGATGGAAACCTAGGTTCAAAGTCAAGCATAAGATTCTCCTTCTGCAACTTCCCTTGTTCAAAGGGCAAGGTCAGGAGCTGGAGTTCAGAGAGACAGCATCATCTTGCCCTGCACACCGTGACAGGTGATGCTATTCAGCTAGAGATTATGCTGATGTATTGTCTAGTTTAGCAACAAGACTACTTGAATTTCAAAAACCAAAACGTTAAAACAAGTGGCTTACTGTACAATATGTCTATTATTTTTCTTAAATCAAAACTCACTGACACAACTGCTGATGCTGGTGTAAGGCAGCGGAAACCAGAGGCCTCAGCACGCAGTTCTAAAATATGGTTTAGAGGCAGGGAACGTTCACCAACGCATCAGCCTCCCATGCCTCGTGGAATCTTTTCCACACTCAAACGCTCCATAGTTGATGAATTTGATTAAAGCAATCTCCAAGCATTGTTTACTCAATGACAGCGCTTCCTGAAACCCAAATGGTTCCCTATAAAGCTGCAACAACTCCTGGAATCCAAACACCCAATACAAATGCTGTTGAGATGAGAAAAGTGCAGTATGTTGTGAGCAAGTACACCAGCATACACATGTTGTTACGGATAGCAACTGGAGTTTTTAAAAAAATAAATAATAAAGCAGCAGAATAAATTGGTCTGAAGGATTTCCAAAGTGCAGGGATACTGCACTGTCTGAATGTCAAGGGAGGCAGAAGCTCAGCAGTGTCATGAAAGAAGTCAGCATTAAACCACAACTGACTGCACTTGTGTTTTGTTTGTAAAAGGGACGTGAAAGCACAAGTTTATTATCGCTCTTAGTGAGCAACCAAGTGGTGGTGTTCTTTAAAATAATAATCCAGGGAGAAATAAAAGCAAGTCCTTTTTAAAGGGAGATGTTTTCAAAATATATTTTTCTTCTGCACTTAAGCCCGAGGGTTACATTGTACAAGAACCAGACTGAACCTGCGTGTCCATTCACAGCGTTTTGCCTGCCACGACTGCTGCTACTGGTATTGATCTTCTCAAGAAAGCAAGCTATTAAAATAGCTGGAACACCTACTCTGCTTAAGTACTCTTGATAATAAAGGGATTTTTATTTTCATTTTCTAATGGGTGCTTTACACTGGCAAGTGATGGATCCCATATTAAACTGTTTTTATTCAAAACAGAATTCTGCTGCTACAGTTACCAAACTGAAGGAAGGAAGGATGCTGGGCCCAATGAGTTCAAGGGAAAACAGGAGAAAAAAAAGCATAAAGATCACATGACACTGTAATAATCCTACTGACAGTTTGGGGTTTTTTTTTACCTTGCAAACTTCCACACAGAAGCATTCTTTTTATAACTTGACAATTCCCTGTAGCCTGGAAACTTCATGACCATATCGTGTACTCTTTGTTTTTAATCTCTCTGAAGTCCCTGCAAAAATGTCTTTCTAAGCTACTGATCAGGAGGACACGCAACTGCAGACAGAAGAACAACAATCCCATTTCCAGTACCCTACACACACTACTTCTGCTCTTCAGAAGCAGAAACTCTTTGTTTCCGTAAGTACCCTTTTAATGAAGATCTACATCAACGGTTAAAAAATAGCAATAAAATAATGGATTTGAGTAATTTGCAAGAAAACATAAGCCAAATGAGTCAGTCAAGGCACTGTTTGACTTCATCAGTCACTGAGAAAAATCACAAAGGATTTGCTGCTACTCTGATTTGATCATGCAAGCTGCTGAAAACTTTTCTTGGTCTATTATTTATTTAAAAAAATATTCTTTCCATATTTACCGTAAGTGTAGCAAACATGAGACATCAGTTTTTCAGACTTCACATTGTGGCTGACAAAGCAGAACACATACTGGATTTAGAAGGCCATCAGAGCAAGAATCTCTCAAAGAGGCCACCTTAAATAAATGCACAATAAATGTGTCCTCAGTCCACTCAAGCAGAGCCTTCCACCACTGCTGTATGCCAGAGTCTATTCTAAAAGCAGGTCATGGATGCTAACAGAAAAGCCACACACCCCTGATTTCTATACATCTGGGAATTACATTTTGCAAGTTAGCACATATGAAAAATGCACTAAGGACAGTACTCTCCAAGTTAATTTGGACTCTGGGAGTTCTACTACAAATAACCTTTGTAAAACAGTTAACATTCCCTACAACTTCTTTTGAGGGAGAAAGTGACTCAACATTACATGGAAAGAGGACAACTTTTAATGCAAGAAAACCCTTACTATGGCACAACCATCATCAAATATGCATTTACTAGCCACACAAAATCATAAAGTTACTTTGGGATTTGGTTCAAGATGAGCTAAAAGCATCTGCAACACAATATTCTGTGATTCAGGAACAGCTCCCACGCCATTAATGTCTATTCCATTTTAAACACTTCTCAGTTGCTCTGCAGAGAATCCCCACTGAAGGGCAGCAAGCTTATCAGGACAGGAAAAAGCAAAACTATCCTAAAAATGTCCTATCCAAATGATACAGCAGTAACGTGGATCCTGAGGGTAAAAATCTTGAGGAACAATGTGGTTTTGTTTATCAAATTACATCACGTGTTTCCCCATTAACCCCTTTTTCATTTCAGGATTCCTTTAGCTTTGCTGCAGGGAAAATGAAGTATCTGAGCAGGTCAATGCTCTGTGTGCCTGCTGCTTTTAGTTCACACAACCTGCTATGGCAAAGCAGTTGTCTCATTTGGGTTCTTGCAAAAAAATAAAGACATTTATTCAGCTCTCTATGCAGGTATGTTGCATATACATGGAAATGCGCCTCTGAAACACCATATTTATACTACATAATATCCCAAAGCTGCTTGGTCTCTATGGACACCTGTATAACACCAAGCTACCACATGAAACACTACTAATGTGATACTTTTTGACTCTTCCCTATCAAAGGTCTCCATGGATTAAGAGGGTTGTGCTGACTCTCTCTCCTGGACGTGCTGTATCATCCCTTAGACCCGTCAACTCCAGCAACTGACTGGATCACCTAACAAGACAGCTGGACTGCAGCTTTCGTCACAGCCTTCTCTGGAAAAGAGATTTGTACTGGATTCTTGCTCTCCGCTTCAGGTCTTCCAGAAGGAAGGTATTGGCTTGGGAGGAAATACAACTAACTAGCTCCCTCATTGACAGGAGAAAGCAAGCACGTTGACTCATGCCCTTTATGTATTGATGCTCTAGCTGAGTAAATTAAGATGTACAGGGGAAATGCAAAGAGCACCAGAAGCAGGTATATGACCCAGAAAAGCATAGTAGCAATTTTATATCTTCTTCAATCTTCCTGAAATGTGATTACAGTTGACCTTTAAATCTAGTAGATCAACCGATCAATTCTGCTGGAACAACCCTGTATGTGTGATCTAAGAGTATGCCCATACTTTAAAAACTTCCAATGGCCTGGCATAAGTCGTTTTATTTTTGCTGTAAAAGTTACCAAGATTTGTCTCAATTGATTTTACTCGCAACAAAACCACAACATCAAAACTGCAGCATCAGCAGACACTAAAGGTCTTCACTTCTTGTGGGATGAATGCAGCATCAATAGTTATTAGGATGTATTCATATGAGGTGCACAAGAGAGATGGAAAGAAGATGCCAGTAATCTCACTTAATCCTAACACAACCTCAAGTCAGGTTCTTTAGACTGTGGGAAAAAAAAAATGCAAAGAAAACAATAAATACTCTGAAGTATTTACCGGGCGAAATGTCGAATTTGGACCTGAAAACATATTTAACAGCTCTGTCAGTAGCAAAACTTTCACATATCGGCACGTTAGTTTCATTTCAGCTGATAAATTGGGCTTTAACGATATAACCCAGAAGAGGCTTCAGGGTGGTATTTGTCCATAGTGGGCTCAGAATTGAGATCAGTAATCACTAGAGATCCTGCCCACGTGCAGCACCGCTCTCCGATTCCTCGGAGTACGCATTCTCACAATCCTCATTTTATAGATGGGTCAACGAAGACGTGTAACAATGGGACTTGTGTAAAACCTCATCTGACAAGGCAAGGGCAGAGCAAGGAAGAGAATGTACAACTCCAGAGACCCTCCAGTCCCATTATAAACTTGGTAATGCTGCCACTCCTGAAACTTTCACCCTCCCCATCAGAAGTGTTTGAAATGTCCACACACCACCATGATAGGCCTGCATTCACACAGTCAACTCAACAGCAAGTTCTTTTATGCAGAAAGTCATTAACTTCACTCCACATGACATGCCAGGGTGTCCAAAAGAACCAGAAAATTGGAAATGAAGGGTTAGCTTTTGCTTTATTGGGCACAAGAGACCTTACAGACTTGATCGGTTCTGTGATCTGTGAAATTTCTACAAACAGGTTTGGAAGAGGCACCAAACAGTGCAGCCAACCTCCCCCACCCCCTACCCCCTCCAAAAAAAAAATAAAAAAAATAAATGGCAATGAGCAAACTGAAAATGTGACATTGAAAATTCTGAAAATACAAGATTTGACTCGAGTAAAACCAAACCATACGGCAACCCAGAGAACCTGTTAAGTCTGAGTGCAGAGACAACTGCAGAGAAAACTCTAAATAGAACCCAACTGAAAACATATGGATAGGGCAGGGAACATTAGAATAAAAAAATCTAACTAATGGTAAAACACAGTGATGTTTTTTCTTAAAAGTCATGTAGGCAGAGAAACATATATCCAGCCTCGTTGAGAGATAACCCTGGGGGGAGGAGGAAGCTATTATCCTTTTAACTGCAGCTTACTTGATACAAAAATGACATTTTCTCTGAATGAAGAATTCTTTTAACATAAAGAAAAGCCAACTTCTGAAATGAGACAGATCCCAGTAACACTGCAGCAGTTGAGAATGTCATGATTTCCATCAAAAAACTGTTTTGCAGAGATTAGGAACAGCTGTTTCAAACTGAATTAGACTAAAACTGGAAACAAGCTGTCAAGACCCAAAAAATATATTTTATACATAAAAGAATGTATTTGATTCAGCTGTTTTCTCGTGGTGGTCAGCCAAAAGAGAGAAATAAAGTAACATTCTGAGAGCCGAGACGTTGTCACAGAGACTCTCTTGATTTTTAACACTCTTTATGTAGATTTATTCCTTTAAGCATTTGGAATAGGAAAAATGTCAAACAGCTCATATCACAGATTCTTGAATATTTTCAAACCATGGGCAGCTTAAAAGAGTTTGAAGACACCTGAGGACTCTGCTTTAGTCCACATTCTCTGCATCTTCTCCAGCAGTAACAGGATGGTGCAACGAGGAAAATATACTCAATTGCTATTGACATGAAAAGATTAAAATAATTCACTTTAACCCACTACTTGTGATTACCAGTACATGCACACGGCTCCTTTTCGTGCATGCTTGCAGATCCTAGGAGGCTTTTAGTGTGTATTTTCAGTATTGATTTCCACAGCAATTGCAGTTGCATACAATGAGAACTAAATACATCTATTTTGGAATATACTGGAAAATGTCACATCTAGATGCAATTCCTTTGTGTCTAATGGCCCATGCAGTACACAGAGCACC
Organism: Ceryle rudis; assembly: GCA_033439905.1. Classification (NCBI taxonomy): domain Eukaryota; kingdom Metazoa; phylum Chordata; class Aves; order Coraciiformes; family Cerylidae; genus Ceryle; species Ceryle rudis. The sequence goes on along the minus strand of JAAGNO010020699.1, from coordinate 13,300 downwards.
TCTTATACTATGCCGCTGCCAGTTACAGAAGCTCAGAGAATCCAAATACAACCACCAAATTAATCAAGACTGATGCTGGCTTTGAATAGAACTGTTTGTTCCAAAGCACAACTCTGAACATCAAAGACCCCTGTGATTTTATTACATGCTGTAAGATGTAGCCATTATACTCTGCTTTCCCAATCTAAAGTAATCTTGAAAATACCCTTAGCATCTCAACATGGTCATTACTTTTCATTATAATGATATATACTAATTCTACCCAATAAGTATATTAGTTATTACTGTCAGCTTGTCATTATATGTGCTTTTGAAGAAGAGGTATCTGGGAACGAGCCAATTCATGAGTATATTAAAAAAATGCATGTTCCAAGAAATGCATTTTAACTCACCAAGACACCAGGCAAGCGTGCAACTGCCATCACGTGCCAGTTCACCTTCCAGATTACTCGCGTGGTTTAAGCTTTAGGCGTCTACCTTGAGTACTTAAATTCTGAGCAAACTCAGTGGAGCACCACGGCATGACTGAATGCTTCGCACTAAGCCAAGAGCCTTACAAAAGGGCACAATGCAGTAACTGCTGCTCAGGATGCATAAACTTTTGATCTTCCTATGGAAAGATCAAAAGTGTGAAAGACTAGCACCTGCTAGAATCAATCAGCTTTCATTAAATCTTCTTTTATTAATTCAGAAGACATCTTTTTCTAGGTTTACTGTAACTGAACAAATGTCAGTGAGTAAAAGATTTTATTCATGTTTCTTGGGTAAGTGGAAGCCTGACATTCAGGCATTTAAAATTAGATAAAATGAACTGCTATGCATGCTTGGGCTAATCTTGTATTGGCAGAGAAAGCGATAACATGTACTGATAAGTCATCCTTATCTCCAGAACTTCAGGATTTTACAGCTCTAATAGATTTAAATGCTAACTCATACCAAGAAGATGTACCAACAATAGAGTTAGGAGTGAAGGAGCTCCGAGTGCAATGTTCACATTCTTGCCTCTATTCTGCTATCAACCCCAAATGTGCCTGACTCTGGCACTACTCAAAACTTTTCAGAGAGCCAAGCTATGTTTCTGCAGCTACTGAACAAGCCTGACAGTCAGCCATGAAGTTAAACAGGCTACAATTCTTAGTGCCACTGTTAGAACATTGGTTTTGCCCGTTTCTCCTCCCAGCTGTCACAAGACAGGCGAATAGAATTACAGGCGGTTGGGGGAAAGAAAAAAAAATCCCAAGTCCATTTCTCAAGAGGCAGCAATTTACAAAACAAGTCAAGTCCTGGTTTTCTACAGAAGCAGCTTATAACTCAACAGAGTCCCTGCAGGACACCAAATTCAAGTATTCCTGAAAGCTGTGTCAGGTATCTGGCCAGACCTGAAACAAAGTTCACCTGCAAAACCAAAGATTTTCAGAAGAATGTAAAATGACCGTATCAGGAAAATAAAAATCCATATGCATTGATTCCAAGGGGTTTGAAGAATCACTACAGACCGTCCGGGTTACAAGCCTTCAGCATCAGAAGCTGAGTATTAACTACTGCTGAATGTAAAACTGCTGCCACATTTTTCCCAAGGTACGTTTCCATTGAAGCAGTAGCCAAACCAGTTCTCTGAACTGTACTTTTGATTACATACAGCTCCTTACACAGACTATTTTCCATTTTATTAGCTTTTAGGCTATTTCCACGCTTCCTAGCCCAGTTATCAACACTATCTGATTAAGATACCGTGGGGAAGAATTGAATATTGCTTATATACAATTCAAACCATTAAATCACTCTATGAACTGTCTGAGGGGGCCAACTTTAGTAACTCCAACAGAGAACTCCAAAAATGATGAGAGAGATGAGCAGGCTTTTGCATGAAAAAAACCAACCAAATAACAGTCACACAAAAAGACCCGACAACAATAGTAGAGAGCAACAGGGTGACATCATTATATTTTCCATTTTATTTTATTTCCTCTAAAAAAAAAATCTTTTCCATATAAAGAATATCAATGGAACGCTTATCACCTGCATCAGTTATTTTATATTAGTGTTCATATTCCTTGAATGTCCTTCATAGGAAGGTCCCCAAATGCTTTACAAATAGATTTAATGTTCCTCAAAGAAAGTGAGACATAACTTTTAAGTCTGAAAACATCCTCTGTGCTTTCATGGTGGTCACCATCTACTAGAGAAGCCAGTACAAGCCAGAGAAAGCTGAGATAGCAGGCAAACAGAATTAGCTTTCTTACAATGCTCCTCTTGTTTTGCAGTCCTACATATTCTTCCATTAATCCCTAGACAAACATGGATTTCCAGTTACACTGTTGTATTTCTCAACTTCTAAAAGTAAAGCCTTTTCTTCTGATCCAATGGTTGTACCGTGACTTACTCATGCCCATACTGCATTTCTGTGCCTGTCTGTGTGCCTGGCTTGGTTTGATTGACAGTCTGTTATTAATACAAAGACAGAATTTTAATCAATGTGTTTTGATGACCACATTACACAGCTCAGAAAGGTAAAGTGATCACTGACGTCCAAATTACATAATTCAGCCATCCAACAGCAACTGTATGAAGAGCTCTTGCAGAGGCAAAAAAAGAGTTAGAGGAGGAAGAACTGGAAGTGGGCAGAAGTGTTTTGGTTAAAAAAGAACAATATCAATCATTTCCATCCTGAAATAGGCTAACAGCTAGAACAATGATACTTACCAAAGAAACAAGAAAAAAAAGAACCAAACAACCACTCATTAGCAAATAAAGGTGTTGCAAAGCATGAAATAATTCCCACCAGCTGACAAGGGGTCTGTGATTTATAACACTGTGTATTGATATATCACTTCCCATAATTAGGAGAAGTGAGACTGGTACTGCTTACAGCACTGTTTTGATCAGAGCCTTGAAAAATACTGTTGTGCCTGGTGCTTGTTGTTATTCAACAATAGAAAAACATCGTATCATGCTCTCCGGCCACTTCAGCTTCGAAACAAAATATTCTAACAAAACCCAGTAAGAAATGCATATCCTGTTTGGACACATACGAGCTTATTTCACAATAGCATCCTTCTGTGAATTCTGATAGAACTCTGGGAAGATCATAGCTATAAAATATTCAAAATTCATAACAAACGAGCCAGAATCAAAGGCTAATTATTGCTCTTTTTTTTTAAGCAACAAGTTATTCATCATCACTCTTTTCTTCCTGAAGTAACAAACTAACCTGAGACTACTAAAATGTCAAAGAAATGCAACTAACCTGCATACTGCCACAAGTGGCAAATTCTTACCCGCCAAAGCATCTTGCCAGTAGTGAAAAACAGAAAGAAACTCTAAAAAGGAGATGGACATACCTGATGTTACCCATCCCCAGCACCCCCAGATGCTGCTTTGGGCAGAGTCTCTAGAAAGAACAAAGCTCATCCAACACACAGTAGCTGGTGATTCTGCCTTTATTTTTACCGTTGCTATTATTATAAGCTTCCCTCTTTTCATGATTTTCAGTATTTTTCCCTTCTCACTCCATGTATACACTTCTTTTTTAAACTATGATTGCACAGCTCTAAGGCCCTCCGAAAAATTTTGTGTGCCACCTTTTTCTTTCTCCAGTAAAGCACACGGAGGTCACTGTAATTCCTGCCACTCCCCTTACAGCTTGGTACAAGCACTGTTTTTCCTCATCACAGCTTTTCCAGTGCTTTTCCCCCTCATCACTGTAGGATCAAGGAGAATTTGCACGCTACCAGAATTTGCTAGCCTGCCATTGCTGGCTACCCCAGGAAACCCTGCAATAATAAAAGTCAATATTCTCCAGGCAGACAACTGAGCAATAATTAATAACTACGGCAGTTGGAAGTAAAGAGGTAACCACCTGTTTCCTAGTCATATTAACAAAAAAAATTAAAAGAGAACAACAAAAAAAATAACATTACTGTAATTCTGAACAGCAAGGGCATTTCACCAAAATATTTGCCTAAAATCACACAAAATTAAAAGCCCATAAAGGGCATTTTTCCAGACTGCCAGGCAAACAACATTAGTCATAATAGCTGGCATCTACAAAACATTTCTGTCCAAAGAACCCAATGCACTTGAGACACATTTAGACTAGAAACTCTCCCCAGAAGTAGGTTAAGTATTATTATCCTATTTCATCTGTAAGAAAAATGACGCACAGAAAAAAAAAATCATGCGTCGTGTTCAAGGTTACAACAAAAATTAATAAGAAAAGCAAGAATAGAATCCAAGCCGCCCAGATCCTGAGTTGGGTCCTGCGTACAAAAACCAACCAGTTCACCTATCATTCATTTCTCCAGGGACAGGAATACAAACTCGACAGCTTATCTACACAGCGAAGCCAGTAATCCCTAAGAGCCTTCCCTCTTCAGCTCCCTCCATGAAGCACTGATTCTGCTCTTACAAAGCAGATTAAGATGTGCTCTTCAGGGTGCAACCGAGATACCCCTGTAGAGACTTGGCGCTTCGCTTCAATTCAAATCTTACTTTGTTGCTTATTTTTTCATTTCTTCCCTTCTGTGAGCAAACCGAGGGATTCTGGTCACTTCAAATCTTTTCTTTAGGTAACTTCTTCAGAGCTCCTGCTCACTGAGAGTACCAGTATCTCAAACTGCACCACTAACCTCCCCACTCTTAACCAGCAAGCACAGGTAATCTTCAAAAGCAACCTCCAGAAGCACTGGGCAAGCAGATGGTCCAGTTACCACAACACAGTTTTTCTCAAAGCCACATGTCTGTCACTGATACTACAGTACACCTGAAAAGAAAACATTTCCCAATTTGAGTGGATGAAATCTCAGCAGAATTAGCTGGATCTCCATGCAGGAGTATGTCACAACATTATAACACCATATTTTTTGTGGAAAAAAAAAAAAAGAGAGTCCTGAAAGGACAAAATCTTGGTCACCTGCCTGAACTTCCAAAGAACTGCCAACATAGTAATTCAGTTATATTGCCCGTGCTACTGTAAAATGACATTTAATTCAAAATATTTGAGAACATCCAAAATTTAAAATTAATGTCCTTGGAATGAACACTTCATTTTGCAATCAAGATTAAAAAAAAAAAAAAAAAGGGAAAAAACCCCCAAAATTACTTCAACAGTGTTCCTCTGCTATTATGGTTAACATTTTATTGTCATTAAACTCAATATTTGTGTCTAATCAATATTAAGCTACCAAGGACAGTCATAACAAGTCTGGACTTTCTCCACAGGCTCTATTGATTTCTTTTTTTTGGGACCTACAACAAACACAATTTGTACAAATAATTTATCAGTGAACACATCAAGATAATTTAATAAATGAAAACTACATAGGCCTTTTCTCTTATGTCATGTGACAGAAAATCATTTTAACTCAATGGTAATCCCAACAGTTCGATCTTAAATTTATGTAAAAAGAAAAGGAAGCCATGAAGTAGCAAATTAAAATCCAAATAGTTTTAGTCCATTTCAACACGCAGATCAACAATGATTTTTTTTCCATTTTGTATTTGCCAGAATATTCCTTTTCAATAACTTTAAGACAACTGCTGTCTAGCTTTGTTCACTTGGAATATTTACAATACACCAATACTGTAAAGTTTAAGCATGTTGTCATAATCTTCTTTTCATAAATGAGTAAATTAAATAATTTGATCTAAATCCTACTCACCCAGAGAGTCATAAAGTTCAGGAAGTCTGAAAACAAACTCTTAATTGCAAAGAGGAAAAAAAAAAAAAAAGAGGAAAGACAACTTCTAGAAGACAGTCTTTTCACTCGGGCAAGTAAATTCTGCTAATGCTGATTTTGCTAATCACTCAACAACTCAGGGAAGATTAGTTTGATGCTATCCAACAAACTCAATGTCTCTTAAGCCTGGTAAAAAGAGCAATTCTATAGTGGTGGGTCGGTAATTGATGCAGTTTGCATATACCCTGCAAATAAACAAACAAAAGGAAATAGGCAAAAAATCTCTACTAGTGATTACAGCTCAAATGCTGGGCATGAGCTATTTGACAGCACCCCATTAAGAGAGGGGAAACTTGCCCAGTGAAAGCATTTACCTTGCTCAGTGGACATAAAACAAAACACGTTGTATGTTTTCTGTTCCACTGCAGCGAATGGAAACACCTTAACAGACACTGCCTGAGGCATGCACAGGGTGCAAGTACACAAACGCTTCGCCAAGGGCAAAAAGGATGAACAAATACACACTACAGGCAATATATAACCTCACAAAAGCAGCAGATGGAAACCAAAAGTTTATACCACTCGAAGAATGAGTTCAAACTCAGGTATACCAAAAACCTGCATCTACTCTGACCGCCAGCATTACTGCGGCTGGGTCAGGCAACCGCACCATCGCGACCTTCAGGAAACATGTTAGATATGGTTATGTGTATTATATTGGTTTAATCATGTCATCCACAAGTATTTTTAACCCATACAAAAGTCCTTTGTCACCCAGTACTCTGAACAAGTATCAAGAAACACACAGCTCTTAGTGAATGATGGGTCTTACTCATGAGACCATGCTCTCATCTATGGCAGAAAATGAGCAACAGGCAGGATCAAGGAAGGGCACTTGTTATAGAAGTGTCCTGAAGAGCAACAGGAGCAAGTTATCCCCGTTCTCGGTCACCAATATGAGGTCTTATCTCTTTTTAAAAGTCAAAACTTAATTCATATTTCTATCTGCTAAGTGACATTTTAAAATTCCTTTCATCTAAACCGAGAGCTGATGCATCCTCCGCTGTGGTAGTTTCCTTCAACTTCAACGCAATGCAAGAAGCCAGCACCTGGTAAGGAGAGGTGAGGCCACAGCACCCAGCACCCCCACTCCGGGCTATTCCGAACAGTCTCAGATCACACACATATAAAATACTAACCCTTCCGACTGCTACTGTCATCTTAGATTTCAGCTGCTCAGCAACCATCATGTTATGAAAAGAATTGGACAGCTAATATGTACATTACCAAAACCAGAATTCAACTGCAGTGACTGAACAGAGACAGGCCACATGAAAAACCTCTACTGATTTCTACAAACTTCCTAACTTACCAGTAATACTTTATCTGCATTACCCATACAGAATGACGGCTCAGTTTTATCTTATTTAATATTATATCTTTGCTATTGCATTAGAGGGCACATATGGATCCTTCTGGGAAACAGCACTTCTATTTTAATCAAGAAAACCTCTTTTCTTACATAAAATTAATAATTAAATTGGAGAGGAGAGGAAAATAGGTTTCTCTAGTAGACCTAAACACCATGGCTACTAAATGCCTCCACGCACCCAACGGCCAGCAAAGTAATTGACTTGTACTATTCCTATTTATACACCAAAAAAAAGCTAAAACAAAGAAAAAAAAAAAACCAACCCCAACATTTAGCTCTTGCTTGCAATAAGACTAACCTAAATTTCCTGTGTTTTTCAGCTATACCTTGTGAGCTCTGTTAAACACCTGGAAAAGTTCCTTTACCACTGCATCCGAATGTAATTAATGCATTGGACAAGCTGTTGTGTTCCCAAACAGCTGCTTCCATTACACAAACAACTTTACCATCTGCAAAACTATTGGGTAAACTACAGTAAGTAAATAGCAGGATAGCAGGTGCTAATAAATAACAAGCCCTGCCAAGATAACAGACTTCTGTAAGGAAAGTTTTAATTTTTCCCACTGTACTTTTCTGTGCCCCTGGAGCAGACAAACTTAAGATAACTCAGAAACGGGACTCACAGGAGCAGTAAAATAAGGTTCAGGGGAAACATCTCTGAAATCACAATTAAATGTAAACCATCTTTACTGAGTTAGGTCAGTAAGTGTGCACCTAAAAGTTAATCTTCTCACAATATATAACCAGCCACAGCTACGGGTATTAATTGTGGTAAATAAAACAAGTTGAAAAGTGTCAGGTAAACCTAATCTCCTGTGTTAGCATTCACATCTTAAACAGAGAATTTTCTGCTTGTGCCTGTGACTATGATCTTCACTACACTTTGCACCCAGCACTGCTACTTAACTCAAAAAACCTTGTCCGCTCATCCAAAACCAGATCAAAAGTGGGCATTTCCTTGACCCAGCATCAAAAGAAAGCTGCAAATACAAAGAAATAACTGTTCTAACATCCAATACCTCCTGAACCACAAGGAACGATGATTAAAACAGCATCAGCTGCAATTTAAGAAAACAAAACTAAACAAGGTACTATTTCTGCAACCAATTTTGCCAGAAAGAGTCACATATGTAAATACAATCCACCTCCAGATTTACAAAACTCCTTCAGTTTTAGGTATTTTCTTACACACACAAAAAAAAAAAGAACTGATTTGGGAGTACTATGTTTTAAAGAGCTTGATGTGGTTTATGGTATTTGGAAAGTTACTATCACTATGCCCTCCAAAACCTGGCTGAGACTATCATTTCCAAAGCAGAACCACTAACATAAGTAGACCAACTAAAAATCTTAGCTTTTAAACAAACAGCTCATTATATAGGATAACATTTTAAATGCTGGGTTGGTTTTTTTTGTTTTGTGTTTTAGTGGTTTTTAAGGAATTACCATTTCACACCTCTGATTGGTCTTTAAATTTTAGATACAAAATAATGCAGCGAAGTTGGGGTTTTTTTAAACAATATATTGATATGCTAACAATAATTTGCTTCTTAGAAGATAGCTCAGTTATTGACCTCACTTCTTATTTATTGTCCTACTACTACCAGCCTCCCCACGTCGTAAAACTGAACGGAACGCATCAAAGCATGCAACACAAAGTCTGTGCACTCATTTTCCCTGTATTTCATTAATGTCCTTTTGGAATTGCACCACGGTCCCAAAACTCTACTCCATCTCTCCTCCCCTGGCAGCCATGGGGCTCTTCATGCCATCAGTAATGCATGAACAATCAAGAGAGAGGAAAATGCCCTTATCTCAGCTCATCAAAAATACAAGCAAGCAAGCCACAAAGGGGTCACAAATTAAAAATTAAATGCAGACAGACATAAAGTGTATTGACACATCACCACATCTAAATCCTCCCTTTGAAGCAACAGAAAACACCAGACACACATAATAAGAACAGAAGGCGGCCAAAGGCTGTAATGAAATAACACTTATTCAAGAAGTGTATTTAGCAATGAGGAATTAAGCAGCAACATACACGGGCATCAAAAGGGTCTTTGGTGTTAATGGTAAATCTGGCAGCTGAAACCCTGGCACAGGCAACACATCTGCTCTTAGAAACAGGGGCAACCTACCCCTGCCTGCTGGTTACTGCAAACCCTAGAAAAGGATGCCAGTAAAGTTCAGAAGAAAACCATCAGGTAGAAAGTAGCCCTTTATATAGAACTTCAACAATATCTTTTATTTTAGCTGTAAAACAGAAGTCAAAGACAATAGAGATAAAAGAAAAAAAAATAGAATGTTTAATTGCATATGAGTGCATAGGATACTAAAACTTTCTGATTTCTGAAATCAAAATCCACTATTATAAAAACCTGCTCTTCATACTCCAGAATGCTCTAAGTTAATAAAAACCTCTATTAGAACAACTCTGTCAAAGCCATCTCGTTATCAACTCAGTTTATTCTGATAATGACCTAAAGAAGCCATTAAATTACTGAAAACTTAACTGCATTACAAGTTCAGAAGTTTTCACGTATATATGTTAGGTGGTTTTATTTATTTCTGAAAGTAGCAAATGAATCAATTTTTCTTCAGTGTCAATAATCTGCTGCTAACAGCAAGAAACACAAACAAACATTTTCCTCAACTAATAAATCTCCGTTTAAAAATCCTTCCTGTCCCCCAGTTTCCAACCACACCAAATTTCTATCAATGCTGAATTCTACTGATTTTGGAAGGCATTAACACATATTGGTATTCCAGAACATGACTGTACAAACATTACTGTGGTATTCATACAAACATTATCGTAGTATTCTATTTTAAATCTGAATAATAGCAGATTGGTAGGCTCCATGTGTAACCAAGAATTTGCCTACTAAGTATTTGTGTAGTCTGAAGGTCTTCCTTGCTCATGTATCGTAATAAATAATTTAAAGTAGAATTGTATCTTTTAATGCCCTGAATATTTTCAGATTTATTATTCCTGCTTACTCCTGCTGTCTCGTGTGAGGCTGTTAAAAGCTACAACTCTGGAATCCTTCAACAGTAGTAGTTATCACAATAGAAACAAAGCCGTATTTTACATTTTTTAAACGGCTGACCAGTATTTCAAACATGATTTTAAGAAAAGCTGTTAAGTACTTCCTCATTTAAGTATTCCTACAACACGTAGTATGCACGCTCAAAAAATTCAAGATAGGAACAGGCAACCTGAAACATAATGGTGCCCAGACAGAGACCAGTAATGACTGCAGTAATGCAGTGCTTACTTATTAAACAAAATCAGATGTGAGGAAAGGAGTATTGTTGGCCCACAAGTAGACTGTGCAGAGGAGAGAAACATGCCTATCCAATTTCTATCTCTAGATATATTCAGCACACAGCTTATGTAACTGAATTATGCTCATGAGAAAGAAGTTCAACAAAAACTATTGGGAGTTAACACCCCCTTTGAAAAACAAGGACATGCTTCAGTACCACCAAAAAGTCTCCTCTCGATTGAAGCACCGTTTTAACCCGTGGAAGTACATTTAGGTACCTATTATGCTCCTCAACTTCATAAAAACCTCAGCAATTCTGACAAATCTCACACTCAGAAGTCTACTCTATCACAAATCATTCTGTAGGAATACACAACTAAATTACACTGATGTATTCCGTTACCTTATTTGACCATTTGTAGGCTTGAAGAAGTTGGCTGTAAAGAGGCGTTTTGTCCTGAACAGGATCTAGGCTCAACAGTCCACTATTGTGCAGGGGATGGTTCTCAGATGGTTTACCAACTAGGTTGCTCAGACGCTCCAGTTCACTGGAAGAAAACAGAATGGAATGTTTTTCAAGTCAGATCTGCAGACTGAAATAGGCGAGATGAGCAAACGTCCTGCAGGGAGAGCACTCATGCATGAACTCTATTTTAATATCTAAGTGAGTTTTAAATACCTCCCCAGTTTGATAAAAACCATCATCACTCATTATCCAAACAACTGAAAGTGGTCTGTTAGTTGTTAAGCTCAGTGCTTCTTAGGAGACAAAGTACAAGCCAAGAGTCTTTGTAAGACAACCTGGAAACAGTCAAATTATGGCAGGTACTGCTCACAAGCACTTCCAGAACCCAGTGCACATTCTGAGCAACACACACCCTCAGAAACCACCAAATTCTGAATTTAGCAATACCGTAAGTATTTTTTTAACCATCAAGCAGGCAGATGCCTCGGCGTTTCATTAAAGAACTAGAAATTAACACCATCCTCCTATAAATATACAGGGGAACTGGCATTAGTCCTAAGCTTGGAGGCAGTCCTGCAAAGTTTGTGATCAAGCATTTCAACTTCTCAGGGCAAGAATACTCAACTAAAGCATAGTAAGCACCATTTTCCCATGGAAAAAAAAAAAAAGCTCACAGTGAAATGATGTATTATTGCTTCATATCTCATTTGTCAAACACTGCATTTAATAATAACAAAAGTTAAGCAGTTTTTAAAACTTGCATTAATCAGCTGTAGAAGAAAGACCAGCTACTTTGCCCAGGTATAAAATGTACTTTTTCAAGTGACATGACTAATCAGGTGCCTTTCCTTTTGGCTTCTGAAGGTTCCACCCCACTCTGAACTTCAAAACACCCACTACATTAAAAGCTGGATTCAGACCCTTCAAAGGGTGACTTCTGAAAAACCTCTGTAAAAAAACCACCCCCAAATATCTCAATGTGCATTTAATGAAGGTTAGGAAAATAAATGCCAACAAATGCTGACAGTTAAGAGACAGCCACACTTTACCACCACAAAATTCTCCTTTATTAATCATCATTTCTTTGAGTTTCCAGGAGCTACATTCTGTCTGAGCCTCTGGTGCTGTGAACGCTCAGGACTGTGTTTAATATTTCTTGACAGAAGCATAAAATGAATGCAAATAGACATAATAACTAAGGATTTGTTGAACAAAGAAGACACCTTGGAGCATTCCCTTGCTCCTTGAAATCTGTGCTTCCCTAGCATGTAACAAAACACTAACACTTAGATGCTATATAAATTGCAGTATTTTGGGGCAGTTATGTTTCAAAAAAGACAAATTAAATATACTCCAAGAAATGAACATAGTTATCTTGCAGTAAATCAGGAAGGAATCTCAAGATTTTGAGATTATACTAGATAATTATTTAAAAAGCTACCAAGCAAGACAGGAAGGAGGACCAAAGGAATGGCACAGCTTCCAGAGAGGGAACTGTGATGCCTCCTGAACTTGAAAACAGTAAAAGTCAAAGGGATACAACCTAAGTCTATAAATCTGTGCACAATAACATTCACAAGAATGATTATCTACCATCCTTTCCAACAGAAGGGAAGAAGTAGGCAACAAATTACATCACCATGCTCAGAACTAAAAATCACTAAGGCCTATTAGCCAGCAAGAAACAAATTATTGTAGACAATACCCCAAACACTAAACTCTGGAGGCCAGATAATGTGCTGGGAAGGACTGGTTGTGCACTTGCCCTGCCCTTGGACGCCTCCCTGGACACCAGCGATGGCTCCCAGGAGACTACAGAACCCAGCAGTCCTCTGGCAGGAGCCACATGGACCATCCACCTCAACAGTTTGTCTTTATGTGAGGCACACTTGCTGGCACTAAGCAACTATACTGACATGGTACTGACTTTCCAACCTTTTAAGTTTTTTTATTAAAATGGTCAGTTCTTGAACCACATGGATGCTACGGAAAAGTAAGAACCTGGAAGCTGTTTGGGTTTGGGGTTTTTTAAACGCCCCCCACCCCCACCACCCCACCCCCCAACGACACCACACCAAAACCAAACACACCCCACACCACAAACACACACCAAACACACACCCAACGCACACCCCACTCACCCCGCTCTCCTAACGATACCGCACCCACCGCAAACTAAACCCCCGCCTACCGCCATCCCCACCCCCACCTACCCCCCTGTGTACACGCTGCCCGTGCTGGAGCCCATGCCGCTGTGGGCCCCTGGGCTGGTCGCCCCCGGGGCCGCCTCCTGCCCAGCTGTGCACCCCCAGCACCCCCAAGCACACAGGGGGGGCAGGTGGGACACGGCTGTGCCACAGGTCACAGCATGGCACGGGGAACCTTTCCTTTTTGGAAGAGGTTTGGGCCAGTCCACTCTGCCACACAAAGGCCCATGCCACTTTCAGCCCGA
>JAAGNO010020697.1:0-51216 GCA_033439905.1 Ceryle rudis | reverse complement strand
AATGATTTATCTCGCACAGCAAGCCTGGCTCGCAGAAATAGATGTGAAAAAATGCCATCTGTAAATCTTGTCCTACTTACTGCACTATCCTTTGTTTTCTTGGTATCGTTAGTATGCACTTATTTTCTTTATTGTGTGGAAAACCTGATTCAATAATATCTAATTTTTTGTTTTTAATTAAGCAGTATTTTTAAAGTTATCATCTTTTATCACTGCTATTCTTGGTGCTCTGAATGAATAGGAAAGTTTCACTTTTGGGTGAAAGTTGAAACGAGAATTTAAAAAAAAACTGTAATATTTTTTCTTGGTTTACCTCTAGCTTGTAATTTGATACACACTAAACTGGGTGTTTATCTACAAGAAAGCGAGAAGATCCATCATACGTTTAGAAATATCAGTTCACTTCAGAATAATTTTTATTGCTGGTGAATCTCTTTTGGTCTTATTTGTGTGTGTAGCATTTTGAATAAAGAATATGCCAGAAGGTCTATTATTCTTTAACTGCATAGTGCTTAAACACTCATTTTCCTGTTTAAATACCAAACAGTCAGATGTTTATAATTAAATTACTAGGGATATTATGTACTGGTATGACAGCCATTATATACTCATTGGGTTATATATGCATGTCCTAATACTTTTTAGTTCTAAATATGTAATTAAAAAAAACCTATCTGGCATTGTCTTGAACCCGGGTCATTTTCACTTGTCAACAAATTAGTTTAAAAGCATAGAGCAATGAATTTATGGAGCTGTGAACAGAAAAATAAAGGCTTGATAGAATAATAAGTGAACACTGAGGTTTCCCATTGCAGAAGGTGGAAATGGAATGTTGACTCTCCATAACCTGCCTGTCCCTTCAGTGTGGCTGTCTATATAGAAGAGTTGAAAACTTTAGTGACCTAAAATGAAGCTCTCCCACTGACTCTTTCTGATGATTTAGCAAAGAAATAACACTTTCCCAATTGTACAACATGTAAAAGCAGTGGCATTGATGAATTAATAAAAGCACATACTGTCAACTTTGCCGTATTTTTGTGACCCAAGAAAAATCCATGCCTAAAGATGCCCTTCCTCTTTCTATTGCCTCATCGATCCGTCAGGTTCAAATAGCTTTTGCACCTATAAGTGTTATTGTCAATCCTTGTTAATTCAAAAATTATTACACATTTGGGGATCCCTAATTAAATGACTTTAATATAATTTTACTTGGAAATAAAGGAAAGATTGATTGGGAAGGCAGTGGCTTATTAGAACTTGCTTCAACCCTTGTAACAGTGTGAATAAATTTACCACTGATTCAACCTGCCTGGTGCATTAGAGGTATGATCTGCCTTTGAAGTCCACTTGAGGGCAAACTTGTTCCTTGTGCTACTTTGCATGCTGCCAAAAAAATGTATTCTAAATATGATTTAGTTCACATTGAAAGTGATACATCATCTTCTGAAATGAATTAATCTCTCACTAAAAAGACCAATCACCTTCAGCTGCAGAGACAGTGCATCCTCTATTAAATCAGATGCATTATTCACTGCATCAAATATATCACTTGTTAATTAACAACTCTACATTTGTATCAAAGCCTTGAATCAAACACATCATCCATTAAATCTTACCAATATTGAATAAAATAAATTGCATGTTAAGTGGAAGCATCACCCAGTTGTAACATGAAGCCTAATAATGCTACGAAGTTTTGCAGTGCTTTCCATTACTCAGGAATGTCCTGACTTGGGCTTAGTATTTTGACAGCTTGAGATCTCGGCGAAAATCTCAGCATGTGAGTAACAAGTCTTGATGTCTTTTTCCTGAAGGATAACATAAATCATTCTCTAGATTTTTTTTTTTTTTTTAATGGTCCCATAAAGCTGTGAGGGGTGCTGTTCCTCTCAGGAGAGGATGAATAAAGTTAGATCAGATCAAGAAAAATTATGACCCTCACAAGTGTTACTGAAGTGTTCTGAAAGCTTCTTCATCAATGACATGAAATCAGAGACCACTGCTATTAGTAAGAACCCTGCTGAATGGAGGTCCTGGGAGGGGCTTTCTAAGGGCAAATATACATGGCCAGTAAGATGCGTGCACAAGGATTTATTAGATTTAACTGCACAATGTAGGTACTATTAGAGACAAAACACAGTTCCACCCAGGCTAGCATGATGTAGCTAAGTGATCTACAGTAATGTGGCTCTACCTCTGTTTTGTGAACCTGATCACTTACAAGTCTCTCTCTCTCCCCGTCATCTCGGAAATTTAGCCTGAATCTCTTGGGTGAAAGAAGACCTGCCTCTATGCATAGAAGTAAAGGAATGCTTAGCAATGAGAGAAGTTTTCAGCAATGGCTCCTAAATGTGCTTTCTAAACACAATTCTTTAAAGTTCTGCCTGACTTTGAAGTTACCTTCATGTAAATATTTTTTGATCCCCTTCTGTGCTCAGACTGGGGCAAGTTTACATGATGCTTAGATTTTTATTGGTTATATCTGGTATGAAATTTGTGTTTATTCTCCTGTATGTCTGCTGAAATTTTAAGTTAATGGTTGTTTTCTACCTTCAATCCCCCTTCCCCATGCTTTTTGCAAAAGGAAGAAAAGGACATTGCCAGAAACGTTTGCTTCTTTGCTCTTTCTGAGCCCAAACCACCCATACGTACTTAAACTAATCTCTCTTTTTTGCCCATGTATGTATTTCTATGGGTTCCCTTTCGGTCTTCCTTCTTTTTGTGAGCACCTTGCCTGCTTTCAGCTGTCTCACACCTCGACTTCAGCTGTTTGGGTCAGTGGATCCCTCCCCTTCCCAAACATCTGTAACTCTGTTCTTTTTGCTCCTTCTCCATTTTTTTTTCCTCTTGTGATAACATTTTTTTCGCACGAACTTCATTTACTCTATTTTACTTATACTAGCACTATGAAATGCAAACACTAAAGAGCCATGAGCCATTCCAATTATGATTATTTTTAGATAAATTTGAACTCAATATTTACTTTTGGATTATTTACTTTGTTGGGTTAAGACTTTTTTTTCTGGTTTAGTTATTTATATTTATTTTTAGTTAGAGTCAAGAAATGTGCAAAGTGAAAAGCTTGGTACTGTAGTACCTTATCTTTAAGTCCTAGTCCTGGTCCCTTATCTTTAATGACACTTCATAGAAAGGGAATCATGTTTCTTGAATCCAGTTTATGGGTTGTGGTAGACCTTCACAGTTTATCACTGTTAGGTGGAAAATGCCCAGATCCTCTTAGAGCTTCCCCTGACTCACCATGTATTGGTGACCTGATTCTTCTATAAAACTCATTGTCAGTGTGGCAGTTTTTCAGTCAGTGTTCTTTGATGCAGCAGCATTTAGTATGTTGAAACATTTGTCCGTAGCAAAGAAAAACCTAAGTGATTGAATGAAAAATTAAACACAAAGTGTAAAATATTATGGACACATCTTTACCTAAACAAAGGCATTTTTAGAGAGTTGTACTTAACCCATATAAACCTGTTCCCTTCAGAAACCAAATCAACTGGAGTTATGCATATTTAACACAGAATCAGAATCATTAGGGTTGGAAAAGACCTCCAAGATCAAGTCCAACCGTCCACCTAACATTATCGTAACCACTAAACCATGTCCTGAAGTTCCATGTCTACCTGGTTTTTGAACACCTCCAGGGACAGTGACTCCACCACCTCTCTGGGCAGCCTGTTCCAATGCCTCATCACACTTGCCATATAGAAATTTTTCCTAATGTCTAATCTAAACCTCCCCTGGTTTAGCTTAAGCCCTTTACTTCTTGTCCTATCCCTAGTTACCTGGGAGAAGAGACCAACACCCACCTCATTACAGCCTCCTTTCAAGTAGCTGTAGAGAGCAATAAGGTCTCCCCTCAGCCTCCTCTTCTGCAGACTAAACAATCCCATTTTCCTCAGCCTCTCCTCATAAGTCAGTCATGTTCTCCAGACCCCTCACCAGCTTCACTGCCCTTCTGGACCTGCTCCAGCACCTTGGTGTCTTCCTTATACTGCAGTGCCCAAAGCTGAACCTAATAGTCAAGCTGTGACCTCGCCAGTGCTGACTACAGGGGCACGATCACTGCCCTAATCCTGCTGGCCATGCTATCACACAATCCATTCAAGTCAGAGTTTTCTGGAGGTAGTTTTGATAGAGCCAGGAAGTTGTGTAGATTATTACCTATCGTTCAAATATAGGTTAAAAGGTCTAAGGAACTATGGCCTTGTCATATCTTTACTGCTTCACTAGGAGACTTAATGTAGCCACCCAACCTGCAAGCACGCAACATACCTGTAGTTGGAAACATCTAGTATTTTCAAGACTGAATCTGCTCCTCTCCAGAGCAAGACCCATTAAACTTAATTACAATAAGAAGCCTATTTTTGTTACACAAATAATATTCTCATGTAACCTAATTTAAAATAATTGCCTACATTGCTTTTGTTCAGAAGGGAAAACAAAAACTAAAAGAAGTGCTGACTTATTGAAAATGGCTGTAATTATATTATTATGTTATATTTTGCTTAGAGCTTTTCTGGTACTCTGGGTTACATTTTAAATAAGAAAACTGAGGAAAATGTGGTTTATTCACTGGTACTAGAGAAAGACCTATATAAAACCTAATTTACAACCCACAGTTCTAGGTTGAGCAGATATTAATTCACAGAAAAATTACCAAGGGTTCTTAATTTTCTGTAAATAAAGCTATGTAGACAACTTTTATTTCAGGGGAGTTAAAATTTTAAAATTTTTAAGTGTTGAACCAAACAGTCATTCCGTCTTCAAACAATAAAAGAAAGATTTTCACCATGATACTTCAGTGACACTGAAGGACCCGAAATGAAAAGAAAAACAGTTTGGACATAAAAGCATTATCACTTCTGAACTGAATCAGGGAAGAATAGAAGTGGATAAAGTTATTAGATAATCTGAGACAGCAAATGTGAAATGGATGGGCTGTCATGACTAATCTCTGGCTGAGGCTGTGCCATTCTGTCAGAAGTAATACACAAATATTAACCAAACCTGTTTGAGTGATGTCCATCAAGTCTTCATTCAAATTTCTACTTAAGAATGCAAACCAACAGAGAGTTGCATACATTAATTTATTCAGTATATCTCAGTGCAAAACATCCATCTCAGTAAAGCTATTTGAGGGTCTGGTTCTGGGGAGCAGTTTTCAGAATTTGTGTGTAATCTGTATTTTGACAATAATAACAATAATGATAGCATGCAGAGCCTTGTATTATTAAAGATACGTGGTAAACCCAGGAACACCCTTTGCAAAGTAGTATTGTAACTTAATACATAATAAAATAGTCTTTCTAGTGGTCAGATAATTTTAAATGAGTAATATTGCATAGAGAAAAATGTGTGGATGCCAAGGAAGAAGTGAAGATTTCATGGATACTGTGCGAAGAGTTCAAGATATGCAGGTTAAATCCTTTCTAAAAACATTCTTGTAACTTCCCACAAAAGGTCAGCTGAGATGAAAGATAAGTCCCGCAAGTTCCTGCTTCAAGGTTTTGTCACTGCCTGCTCCCTGGCAGTCTCCTGGAAACCCTTTTCTAAAGTTTCCATCTCAACTTTTCAGTTAATATTGCTTTTTCTGCCTTTCATCCGTATTTCCCCAAAACCTACTACAGTAATTTTTTTATAATGTTTTTCATTTACTTTGACAAATTATTATTTGGATAATTAGTAATCTTGTTAAATTGAGATCTTAATATGTGGACTGGAAACCACATAGGTATTAAAGACTTTTCTTAATGTCATCATTATTTTGATCTCTAATTTATTTTGTGTGTCCATTCCTATAGTCATTTCCAGGAAGTAAACTGAACAAACCCTTTTCAATCCCTTGATCAACCAAATACTGTGATAGTGCAAATGAGAACAATTGTCTTTTCTGTGCAATGACCTGATGAATATAATACAGATTAATCGAATTGATCTTTTTCGTTTTGTTTTATCTATGGTGGTCTAAATAAAACTATCTTCAGCAGTACCAGTCTCCTCAGTTACCATGAGTACCACCTGATTGCTGATAAAATAGTTTCCAGAACTGGATATGTTTTGGTTGCTGTTGCATTTAGAACTAAATGCACTTAGATCTAAAATGATCTAAGACTCAATTTTAATTCCAAGTTAATTTGAATGCAAAGTCTTGAGCTTAAAATGGAGGCAGGACAGACTCAGAACAGACGTCTGTTCTTTCTGCAGCTGCAAAGTTTCCGCTGATAAGATCCAGGTCTAAAAGTATGATCTGAATTTTTAGTCTTGTCAGATGTCCACTGAAGTTTTGAGATTGCGTTCTTTAGGATCAGCTCTGTATGTTTATAGTCTTTTCAGGCATAGCATCAAGTCTTACTAATGAGAATACCTTGTCTTCCGGAATAAAAGCAGACAGATCAGGCAAACATGATAACTGAGTAGAAACTACGTGGTCTGAGGCTGAAAGAGGTGGAAATCAGGCAAGATAAAAAAAGACATAATATATTTAAGACAATGCTCTTGTGTGATAAGGTTTTTTTCGATATAGGAATTAAGAATTTTTTATTTTCTCACATTGAGACCTTGCTTGTCAGACCTTTGAGATGCAAAAATAGCTATGGAATAGGACAGAAATACCAAAATTACAGATATTACGTTAACACATAAAGAGAATTACAAAACTAGAAAGGCTGTATAAGAGAAAACAGAATCAGAAGCTGACAGGGTTGCAGTTTCAGGCAACTATCCTGCATGTACATGGCTGCATTTCATAATGCAAAAGATCACTTCGTGTCACTTGGCTCTAGAGGTGATAGGGTGGTTAAATTCTTATTATTTTGGTAGGTCCACAGCTGAAATAGATGTGGATTCAAACCAATGTAGAGGATTCTGTCATAGAAGTACATAGGTCACATTTACAGTATCATTTACACAAAGTCAAACTTTCCATCTAGCCAACTATTTTCATTTGGGTACATCATTTACATTATTATAATTTCATTATTTTTAAGGAAATTCACTGTACTATTTTAACACTTACTGCAGGCTTGTTCCTTTGTGCTTCTGTGCAAAATAGGAATAACAGTCTTTTACTGACTAGGCACAGCTTCTCCAGGAAAACTGCTTTCATGAAAACTAACCACAGGAGTAACAGCCAGTCACTGGATTATCATGTCCCTAATTTCTAATTTTACATGAAAATAGGTAGGAGTTTGTAGCCAACTCATGAGAGAGATTCTCACCTAAAATTTTGGAAGTGCTAGTGACAAAGGCTTTTTTTTTTTTTTTTTTTTTCTTTCCTTGTACATCTTACAGAAAACTCTTGACAGTACCTAGCTCAGTCTTTAAAAGTGAAGTTTGTGAAAGTTGACAGACAGTTCTGGAGACAGAAATCCTCTACTGATTTACTAGACAGGTACAGAATGAGCAACAGGCATTTCTTCAGCTTTGTCTTCAAATCTAAAGAGGTGGTTTTCTTTCTTTTTTTTTTTTTTTCCTATTGCTGTGTACATTCTGACACTTTTGTTTCTTGAATGATCCTGAAAGGTATTAATTATCTCAGAATGCCTCATAAGAAACAAACTGCAACCAGCAAAACTGTTTTGTATGGGAAACTGAACCTTGCTTAGGTAGTAATGCCTTTTAATCACTCACTAATGGATTAACATAACTTTGTAAGGTGTTGAGATAGTACAAATAAATGTGTGCCAATACGAGGAAAAAAAAAAAAGCAAGCAAAATAATTATCAAGTTGCAGTTGATATTGTAACTAGGTATTGGGAACTGTATTGTGCAATCGTCTAAAGACATGAGTAAATCAAAACCACAGCCAGAAAGAACATCTTTACTTTGAAGTAATATCTACAAAAGAATGCATTCCTCAGAGAATGATGATTTTAAACTTAACATTGGCAAAACCATAGTATGTAGCCAAACTATACAGTGTTTGTCCTGTGAGGGAGAACTTCAACCCTAATATCAATAATTCCCTTAAAAACACCACACACTGAAACAGTTCTACATTAAATCTGGACATCATATACTTATCTGATTTAGATGCTGATGAAAAAAGATGATGCAGTACATCTTCAGTTTGAAGTAAGAACGCACCTTGTTCTTGTGTTTGTTTGTCTGGTAGGGTTTGGTGATTATATACACTCAAGTGGCTAGCAAAATGAAGTATGCCACTTGTCAAAGGACTTTGGTACTGGGTGTAAGATGTAGAAATGCGACCAGCCTTGATAACCCAGCACCTCCTGCACAAGGATGTGTCTTGGGAGTAACGCTGAACAAGTATTCCTTGCAGCATGAGGTGACTAATATGATAGGGATAAAATAGTAGTTTGCTACCACCATGATGACATAGTCACGAAGAACAGAAAGTGAAATCAAAGAGTAGTGCAGAGTAATATCTAGAAAAGAAATCAGACACAGATGACCCTCCAGTTTCCACCTCCTCTATAGGCGGCAGCAAAGCCAAGGCAAAGAGGAGAGAAACTATTTCATTATCTTGCCTGTTGCGACAAACTGTTTGATTTGCCAGTAATCTGATTCAAGTACACCACTCTGTGAAAATGTTGCCTGTTCTTTCAAAATAAAGAACAATTTATTCTGTATGAGAGTACTCCAGAGACATCCCTTACCATGCTATTTACATTTCAATAGCTAGGATCAAAAAAGAAGCTCTGGGACTACATCTTTACTTATACAGCTCCAGGTAAAGCCCAAAGACCTGCAGGCTGACTGCATGACAAACACTTCTAAGATGCTCTCCAGTAAATAGATGGAATGGTATAATGCCATTATGAAACCTTAATGCAATGGATCAATTCATCCTTTTGTTTAAATTCTCACCATCATCATTACTCCAAGTACTTTGTCTGAAAGTATCTACTCTACAAATTGTTTTCTACACATTGAGTTACAAGCAAGACAATTAGAATAAAATAAAAGCAGCTCTGAAAAAAACCTTGGAGTTACTTAATCTATATTGCTAGTGATTTTAAACTTTCCTGTCCTTGTCCTGGTGAATTGATTTCCTAATAGTGTTTTCAACTGGCTCTTACAGTACATTTTGCTTAGAACACTGTACAAGCCACATGTTCATAGGAAATTGTCTCAAATTTGTATACGTCATGCCTTTGTTACTAGAAAATCTGTAATGAATAATTACAAAGTAAATCTACAGATAGACCGTATAGGTGGACTAAGTGCATTAGTACGAGAAACAAATGTGTTGCAGCTACTGAGGACAGTTAATCAACTAACAGAAATATCTATATTGCATATACCTGTTATTTTCTCACCTTGAAAGGGAGCTGAGTAGAGTTTTCAGTCCAAAGCATTCCCTAATATTCAAATTCCTGCTAGTGATACTTTTAAATATTTTAAGTGGGAGTATACTAATAAGGATTAGTGGATTTGTTTACTCAGAGCTATGTTCTTCACAGACTGAAACTTTTAGGCATTTCAGCGTTCTCACAAAATCTGACTAAACTTTACATTTTATTTTGAGCAAGATATAAGCTGTTTTAATGAAACTAGCAATCAAAACTTCTGGGGAGTTTGTACTGTGATCTATTCTCCAGATACATAAAAGGAGAGCTCTGGCAGATGTACATCATGTGTTTGATTATGATGAAACGTATTCAAGTTGCCTACAGCGTGGGCAATCTGGATGATTTTTCTGGACTTCCACACATTTTTCAGATGCTATTTCAAGATCTGTGATGAATTCCCAGAGACATTTAAAACTGAGATTGTCAGAAGCACAGTCATCAGAGTTTTTGTATATAAACGTGCTTACAGCATGATTAGCAGCATGCTTCACGGTTGTAATAATTTAGAAGCATTAAAAGATGTTAACATGCATTTCAGTGGGCATATGTAGATGTTTGCTTTAAGTATTTCCAGTAATATGACATGATATTACATTTTAATTAAAGTTGAGAGGAGGTCTAAAGCTTTGCCAGGATTTATTCCCCTATTTTAAACCGATACCAGTTCTGTTGCCACCTAATTGTGAATAACCAGTGACTAGAATGACCTTAGAGACCTGTAATTTAGATGATACTCTGTAACAAGATTTTAGATACCGGGCAGAAGGGATGGAAATTAAGAGAAACTTTCTTGAAATTGTCAGGAAGTTTAGCAAAAGACTGGGGCTGGATTTGGTGTAGTTTTCCTGTATTTCTCACCACAGGATATGTCATTTCTTGAAGGAATTAAATTATTCTATGTTCTACAACAAGGAGTCAAGTGATAGCATGGAGATGATATGGGATTAGAAGATCTTTGATTTTAAATTGTTACTGAACAGCAAGAGACCAAAAGATTTTGCTGTTTATTGTAGCCTCAACTCAGAGATGCCACAGTCCTGCATGTCTCTATTACAGAATTCCTATCACAGTGCAGCAGACTTGCCTTGCTGCTCTGGAGGTGGCCCCTTCTGATTCAGAGTTAAGGTAAAACTGCTGAACTGCATGGATGTTTTTGAATTCCTACCCACATAGGCCTGAATTCATAAAGGTATCTGTTACCCACATTAAAAAATTAAAATCTTAAAAGTCACAATGACCTGTTTTACAAAAATAAGGAATATCAATATTTAGATCTGTCGTCATTGCCTTTCACAACTACTATTTCAATTTTCTGAAAAGCAGGTGGTTTTTTTTTTCTTCCCCTTTTTCTACAAATCTTGGTTTAAGACACAGACAGGAGCAAAGAGTAGCAGGAAAGTTTTTCTTTTCATCCGGCTACAATCAAGAGATAAGTCCCAACAATAAAATAGACTTTTATTAGGAGATTTGCAGTTTAATTTCAACCCCAAAGTGACAGAGATGTTTTGGAATAACTTTAGCTACAGGCTCAGCTGAAAGGTTGAGGCAGACCCATTTCTAGGTATGTGCTACGGTTATGTTCACTATATTTCAAAGCAAATCATATAGCTTTATCTGTTTATAATGCTGACAGCCATTTAGGAATGCCCTTTTTCCCAGGTATACATGATCTCTGTCAGCAGTGCCTAGTAAAATACCTGTAAAATAAATTAGCTGATTACAGAAAAAGAAAAGCAGGGATTCAGTAATATGTTTCCAAAAGTCAATGAAAATCTTCACTTTCAAAATCCTTTCAGTCCTTACTGACACTATTTTGTGGTTTTGTGTTGTACTATGTGCTTAAACTGCCTGTCTTTAGAAATATATCTAGTATACTGACAGCTCAGTGAAAATTTAACACACAAGGTTTGGAAACCCACCTCTAATCCCTCATCCCCCTTAGTATTTCTTACTCACGCAGATATGATATAAACTAATTAAGAGTAATTAAAATAAAGATAGTATCAGCAGTGCTGGTCTTAATAAACAGTTTGGATGCTGCTTTCCAATCTGTCAAGAGAAGAAATTAAAAATGGAGCTTGGAGTATCTTGTACGAATCCACAGTTTTCAGGATTTCCTTATTTAAGTAATTTGGTCTCTCAGAAATTCTTCCTTCAGGTACATGCTTGTTGGTGTCAATGGGATTGCAACTATTCCCTAAAGCTCTGCCTTCAGTTGTGTAACTGGTTATGTATGAAGTCAGACTATGTCCCTTAATCTTTAAATTGGTCTCCCTGGAACATAGAGTCCATGGAGAGTCTTGTAGAAGTTTCTTTTAGTCAGATTCCGGAATAACTTCACACACCCTCCCAGAACTACTTGACAACCCTGATTCTTGAAGCCCTTAACAGCTTGTTATCAGGCTGAGAGATTTCATTTCTACATGCATCATACAATGAAAATGGGAATACTTTAGCTGTTACTTAAATTCAAGCTTTTATAATTTAAATAGGAGGGAAGTATTGTCAAAAAAGTCTCTTGACTTAAGATTTACTTACCCAACTGCTTCAAAAAAATTTATACTTGTTAATCTTCCAGGAGTACTATAAAGCTGATCTTATCTCTGACATTTGGAGAGGACATAGAAGGATGGGATGAATAAGTTTTAATGAGATTTCCTTGTGGGATGCATTTATGATTCTGGTATTTATTAGTGGGCATTTATTTGAATATGAAAAGCAACCCATTATAAGACTGAGGTGATTGAATATATATCCTTTGCTCCACACCCTGTCATTCAAACTTGTTGTTGGTTATGTAGAGGTTGAGAGGTTCTTTTTGTTTGATTGTGGTTTTTATTTCTTTTTTTTTTTTTTTCCTCCTTATTGTGGTGGGTTTATTTTCTTCCTGACAGAGGGAAGGGAGAAGGTTAACAAGTTGGGCAAGAAAGAAGTATTCAAAAGACAAATTATTTTCACATTTTTAGACTATATATGTGTGCAAGACATTGAAAAGCTGTGACTTTAAGCATCTTTTTTTTCTGATTTGTGGCTGTGTTTTTTTTTCTTTTTTTAATTTATTTTTAGCATTTACTTTGCTTTTTCAGTTACTTAAGTTTGTATTTGCTACTCTTCGTATTTTCTTAAGAAAATTCAAGTTGCAGGAGGGAAAGAAACATTATTTTGGAAAGGTAGTATTTCAGAAAAATTAAAAACGAAAATACCTTTTCAACAGCACTAGAAATATAGCACTGTAAGAGGTGTTGACTGTTCCAAGTTCTCATTAGTCTTCTGTTTGCTGTCTAGCTAATGTCTTAACTGACCTAGGCAATTTTATTGTAATAGGTATCAAATCAGTGAGATGCCTGGTTTTGCTCCAGCGTATCTCAGATCCACTGCAAATATCGTGTACAAGCACAGAGATCTGCACATTTTCAATTCCCTGTCCAGGTTTCGATTCATTTTGATTTTTCAAAGATGATGGTATTTTCTTAACAGTATTTTGGCATGCCTGTCTCTCTCATGATTAGCCTATCTATATCTAAACAATGAAGGCTCATATAGATTTGTTTACAATTAGATTACATGTATAATTACAGTATATGCAATCAAGTATATCCAAACAAAATAATCCCTTACATTTTAAAAGGAACTAGAACCTAATCCTGTTAGGTGAAGAGACTGTAGAGGGCACTATTATACCCTCACCAAAAAGATCTTTCACTCCAGATGTTTGGCAAGCTGATTATCAAGTCCCTTACACCAACTGAATAATGACTCCGTTGAAGTCAAGGAAATTACATCAGTGTATAGGCCCAGTATTTCCAAATCACTGCATAAACTTGACAGATAGAAAATCAATAGCACACAATTCAATCATATCATTAAGCTGCTTGACAGAACGTATATATGAACAATTGATGAACCAAGTATTAAATGAAAGGGTTTGGCACTATATGACTAAGTGTATAATTGATAATTATTGATTGCCATATGAAAACATTAAAAAGCATTCAATACTCTGGAGAGAATGTTTCAAGAGGTGACATACAGCATAAGTGAAGGAGAAAGGAAGGCTCTATACAGCAGAAGAATATATCGAAAGCAGTTACCTGTAAGTCCTTTGCATACCTCTTTGTGTTGTGTGCACTTTTAGGTTATTTTTGTCCTATTTTGAGAAATGGGAAAGGAAAAATAATAAAATCCTGCTAGTGCAAACAGATGTAGGAAAGTAAATAGAGAAAACATACACTGTTACCTCATCAGATTTAATTAATATAGGTGCAAGGTAAAATGATGACTTCATTTTGTTAAAAAAACATAACAATTAGGATAACATTTGTAATTCAAGTGCTTATAAAAAATGAATGATTTCACTAAAATAAAGAGCAAGAAACTCTCTCCATTAAAACAAGATTAGCCAATGACAAACCACGCGTTGTGGATCACCAGGGGTCTGCAGGCTTTTCAATTGCTTTGAAAGAGAGGTAATTCATTTGAATCACAAACCATCCATATCCATGAGGGGAAAAGGTGATTTGATCCACTAGCCTCTAAAAGTAGATATTACTAACTAGTTTCAAGGAGTAGAAAACCCAGCTGTGAAGCACAGAAGGAGGTTTATGTTCTAAAACAAGACGTTTATTCACTTCCTCTCTCTGCTGCATTGTGGAAGTGAATTCCACAAGGTAAGGGTTAGCAGTTATTTCTGACTTGTAATAAACTAATTTCTGGTAAGATATTTATCAAGTTGTTTGCTAGCCAGATGAAAGGAATGGTTTTTATTTTTTTCTCCCAGACAAGGAACAGTATTAGCCTGGGAAGCTGTTGTCCTACCTGTAAGTTCTGCCCCTGTCTTGTTCCCATTCCATGTGTGTGTGAGCATAGGTGAGAGGCTGCACAGTGAACTGCACCAGAGAAGTGAGAGTTGAAGACAAAAAGAAAATAGTAGGGGGATACAAGGGAAGATTTTTTTTTTTTTTAATTTTTTTTACCCACATCATTTCTACATTCTGCATTTCCACGTGGTGTGCACAGTTATGCTGACACAGCAAAAAAAGGCAGTATTTGAGTGGGAGGAAGGCTGTGGGCAGTAGCTGAATAACTGGCCGTGGCACTGAGTGTGAAATCACGTGCTCTTGGTGCCTAATGTTCTGCTTGTGTGCACAGATAGAATTTCACTGCATTTCATAAAGCTTGACTCCTAAAGGCCAAGACTATGTCTCAACTCAGACAGCACTAAATAATCTTTCCTTATGTTTCCGGCATGGGAGCCGAGAGAATTGACTTAGTCTGTACCAATCCAGATGACTCGATTTTCTCCAGCAGCCTACTGTGAGATTGGAGCCTCTCTTTTTTTTTTTCTGAAACAGCTCTGTAGGCAGCATGCTAGCATGTGAAAGCTCTGCACTGATGCCCTCGGAGCTACTCAGCTCCCATATTTCACAGAAATATTTTCCCCTGTCAGCGTGGCACTGAATTCAAGCCTCTATAGTCACTCAGCTTTTAAAAGGACTGATTAGCTCTGGTGCCGTATTGTTTTGCCGCAGTGCCTGCTTCCAGAACTAGGGCAGCCTCTGTTACTTCAGAAGCACCAGCACCTCGCTCCCCTTCTACAATACCGACTGGCTTTGAGCACTTCTGTGGAGAGAGCCACGGGCTCTGCAGATGGTTGCAAGTAGATACGGGTGAAGGCTTAGCTACTGAAGGCAATTCCCACATGAAGACAGCAGTGATGTTTGATTTCCAGGACAAACATCATGTCAAGAATCTAATAAAATTAAACTTCAGTAATGAATGAAGAAGGCTAATATTAATGTTAGTGAGTATGGTTATGTAATTCCCCAGGTATTAATATTTCTTCAGTTTTCAAAACATACCAAAGAAAAATTCTCTTTCAAGGTAAATGTGATGTTTTTAAATCTTCAGACTTAAAATTTTATTGCAAGAAAAGATTCTCTTCTGGTAGCTATGAACTGGAAAAAACAGTGAACAGACTTTCATTTGTGTTTCAGTCGATTGTGACATATTCATGAGAATCATGACTAGCAAATAATTTCTTCTTTAGATATAGTTTTTAATATTGAACAAAAGTAATTATTGTTTTGTCCACCCATTGTAATGCTTAAGTACCTATGCAATGAGAAGGAAACACGTGTATTTATAAATTATTCATTTCATACCTCAGTGGCATTTACTGACTACTGTAATCGAAACTTTTTCATTGAGAATAAATTTACAAAATGAACTTTGTGAGATGGCACTATAAAAATATTTTTCTTATTTGAAGATAAATCAACATGTAAACATGTATTATATGTTCTCTGCACTAGTTACTACTGTTGCAGAACATAACAGCTATTCTGTACATGCCAGCTGATGGAAATAATTCTACTTCTGTCATTTACAACAAAAATGGGAGATGACCAGACGTCTTCCTCTTCCCCAGGATACTGAAATGTGTTTTTTCATCGTTGCTGCTAGGCCATTCCTTATCCTAGCTGCAAATTCAGTCAAATGTTGAAAGTGTGCCCTCCAACCATTTAAGATGCAGTCCCAACTGCAACTTTACTATGCTTATCAGAAGGAAATCCAGAGAACATTTAAAATGAAAAATTCTTGCCAACTTCCTGAGCATATCTAATTTTAAATTTTAGGCATGAAATGAGAATTAAAGGATGTCATAGCACAAGTCACAGTACAACACTAAAATAATCTAGGAGAGGATGCTCCATTTGCTAAACAAGCTGTTTCTCATTGATAAACTTTGAGAAAGTCAATTCCACTTTGGCATGCACAAGAAGAATACACATAAAACTTTTAAATTGCAATAAAAGCGTCGTGTAAAAAGTTATGCAACTCAGCAGGATCCAAACATAGGGCTTTTGCTTTAAGCATAGTTCATGATTGTTACTTGGTGTAATTAGTAATTGTATGAATGGCAGTGGGGCTTCCTCTAAGTTTAATGAAGCCACGCTCTGAATAAATCACCTTACAGTCTGGCCTGGACCTTAAAACCTTCCATGTGCAGTTGGCACCTACCATCATGCAGAGCTGTAGTGAACATTAAAATATGATCGGGGGGCCACCTGTACAGAGCATTTTTGAGATTAAGGATTAATTTACCATCTTTTAGGTGATTGTTTAACCCCTATTAACCTGTTAGGGTGGAGTTTCAGTCTTCCTTTTGCCACTTACAGATCTTGAAGTAGTTGATCCCCAAAGCCACCATGAGTCATCACCACTA
The DNA here is from genome assembly GCA_033439905.1 of Ceryle rudis. Lineage (NCBI taxonomy): Eukaryota > Metazoa > Chordata > Aves > Coraciiformes > Cerylidae > Ceryle > Ceryle rudis. The sequence continues at coordinate 34,662 of JAAGNO010020697.1, read as the reverse complement.
CAGTAATTGATCTGCTTTTGTATTTTGGTCATTATACATAAAACCCAAAAGCTGGCAGTCCTTTTCTGTCCTATTTTCCAGTCTGAAATAGCATGAACCAGCGGACCAGAATATTTGTGGAACTGAGAAAAGAAGAAAATTTTAAAAGACACTCAGCATTCATTTTACATTTCCTTAAGTATTTCTGAGGAATGAATTTATGTTCTGGAGATTTTTGACTAGACTATAAAGTATTCAGGCTTGTGTAAAGCCATTCCCAGAGTCCTTTAAAGACCTTAAAACCATTTTCATGAATGTGATCTGAACCACAAGTTTGTAATTAAAATCCTTCCCTATGTTTAAAGCTTCAGAATTTACCATTTGTGTCATAATTGAAATCTGCATCACTCTTTTGTGTTCCATGAGGTATCAGAGGGTAGCTCCATATGGAGAATCACCTAAGAGATTTTTCAGATACTTGTCAACATTTTCTAGTAAGCTTACCTTATGAATGCTGATGCCAGGAGATTGTTACATTTTTTTCCTGAAGTGTCCTAAGTAAAAGAATTGCCTTCAGAACACATATGATTGCAGGGGAACCATTGACCTTTTATTTTTTTTAAATCATTAAAATTCTTGTTACGTGAATATTTCTGTGCTTATAAATATTACATTATATTATTTTTTTTTCACCCCGACTTGAAGGGGGAATACAAAAGTTAGTTTTAGCAAAAATTTTCAGCTTTTCCACAAGAGACTGAAAAGAAAATTGAAAAAGCTCTTGACTTTAGAGAACATCTTTATGGAGCGTTTTAATTGTCTGCTCAGTATAGGTTTCTTTACACTCTAGCTTCCATACTAGTCTTTCTGCAGTTTAAAATCTTCAACTGAAACACTGTCAAAATTTCAATATGTCCGATGCTTTCCTCTAAAATCTTCTTCCCTTTGTATGACACTGGACACTATTCATGTCTCTTCTGTTTACGTAAGAAGCCTTCTCTTCAGTGGCTGGTGTCCAAGGGGGACTGTGTCTCCTCTGCTTTTATCCCAATCCATGCATTCCTGGACCCAGTTCCATAATCCAGATCCCGTGTCTTCCACTGAGTCTAGTCTGTGACTTCCCCAGTATCTGCCCACAGCATCAGTGGCGACTGTGATGTAATTGCCATCAGGAGGGGTTGGATTTGATTTTGTATATATTTGTATGTATTTCTCGTTGTTGTTATTATTATTATTATTATTATCTTTGTTCAAGCAGTTTAGTTTTATTTTCCAGTCCATAAGTCCCTCTCCCTTACTACCTTTCTCTTCTGCTTTGGGGAAGGGAGAGGGGTCGATAGACAGTGCCTATCATATATCTAGTGGTCAGCCCGCTCCTAACCCTTGACAACTGGTTTTCTGTCTTTTTGATCAGGATCTTCTTGATCTGATCTCAATCCCTTTAAAGCAGCTAGGAAAACATTCACAATAAGCTGACCTTTCTTAGTTGTCTTCATTGATCCTTTAACCTACAGGCATGGCAAAACCCAATGAAAGCTACCAATCAAAGTTATTGACTTTATGAGCATTTCACAGCCATTCAATGTTCTGTGCCCCAACAAGCATATGAGTAAGGAAGGCATTACTATATTGCTTTAGAAATGGGGCAACGGGTCACTGCAAATGCATGCATTTAAATTTATTTGTTATACTTTTTGCACCAGGACCCTAATCCGCTGATGTATGTGTCTGTAGTGACATATATTCTAGCATTACAGCTCCAGTCTACTTTGGCTCCATTCAGCGTAGTTGCCAGGAAGGGTTCTGAGGTCAGTCCGCCAGATGTCTACCCAATATACAGTGTAGGTACAAGCTGTGCCATATTTGGCACCCTGAGGGAACTTGATTCCTTAAACAATGTCTTCCCAAGTTTTGCTCTCCTGCCAGCTGAGTCACAGAGGAGAGTATAGAGAAGGTCCTGTATCGCCAAGGAAAGGATAATGAGATGGTTACAACAGCTCGACAAATGCCTGCTGATGAACAGTAAAGACACAGTCGACCTTAAGCATTTCTTTTGTACACAACATGGCCAAGGCTTCAGTAGGGTAGATTTATCCAGGAACAGATGTAGCCAGAAAGACTAATAGTAAAGTCCAAAGGAGTTAGACACTGTACTTAACTTGAAATAGTAGCAATAAATTAGACATTAAAAAAAAAAAGATATAACCCCTCTGAACATGCCTTCCCCAGACTCAAAATTACACTTTTTTTCTGTCTTTCATCAGAAAGTGGTCAACAGCCAAGTTGTCTTCACGGTGACTGATGTTGTCCAAGTCCCAAATGTTGCACAAACTCTACATAAATCCTTCTGCCTTTACTCGCTAATGCATGCATCCATAAAGAGAGATGTGTTCCCTTCCACTATCCTAGAATTGTATGAACCTGGGAGAACATACTGCAGCAGACTTTTACCGGTAGTAGAAATAGTAGATAGAAGCTGCTCAAATTTTGGAATTCGGAGAAACAGGGACCAGAAAAACCCCTTGGTCACTGAGTCCAATGTCTGCTGCTGCAGTGAAAGCACAGAAACACTGTGGTCACTACAAAATCCAAGCAAAACTTCTCTTCCTGACTCCCCTCATGATTTAGAAAATATGGCTATCCTTGTTCTTCTCTCCCCCCACCCTTCTTTATTTTTTAACATTCATAGCTGCCTGTAATCAATACCCATTATAATGAGCAGATAAGCAGGTTATGCACGACTGTGTAATGGATGAGATGTCCAAGCTAACTCTCATGTGGGGCAGTGCTGGTCTTAGCACTAGAAATAGTTGTATTTTTCCTTCTCGTTGGTTATCTCAGCTTTCCATTGCTACATAAGGAAGAGTTGATTTTAAAAAAAATTTGCACTTCTAATTTGCTTTCCAGCCACACATCATTAAATAGTTTTCGAAAGATAGTCATAATGAGTGTTTTACAAATTGAGAAACTGAGTCCAGGCAAGTGATTTATTCAAAATTATGCAGTGAGGGATAGAACCCAGGTTTCCTGACTCACAGTTCATCGCTCAAAGCACTCTGTAATGCTAAGTTACTTTAGAGGATACCTTTAGATGGCAGAAAGGAACCAGAGTAGAATAGCATCTCCTCCTGCTATTCATGTGCAATGTGTGCAGTCAACCTCTCCATTTTCTCATTCCTCAGGGGGTCCATCATCTCTCACCTCTTGTTTGGCAGACCCTGCACTAAGTAATGCTGCACAGGGCTAAGAGAAAAGGAAGAAAGAACTAGAGAGAAAGGATGGCAGCTGTGCTGCAGAAGGGGACTATAGCAGTTCTTTTTAGTCTACGAAGTCTAGCGTTCGCATTTTATATTTTAGAATAAACTTTTATCGTGTCTATCACAGAGACACCACAGGCAAGGAAACAAATGGAAAAATAATAATTAAAAATGCTTGCTTTTCAGGACATGGCTGAGTTTGTTTTCATTCTAATTTATTTTCACAATTTACTTTTTCCTGTGAATATTCTTTTATTATTTGTAGGGTATGAATTCAGTCTGTGTACCCTCCTCCCCAAATTTCAGCTTCACTTAGACCTTGAATCAGGTCACTCGTATCCAACATTTACAATTGCCGTTTAGCAACTCTATGAATAATAGCAATGATTGTTTAAAAAAAAAAAGAAATTCTTTTTGGGAGGAATGTTGAAAGCATGGTTTTCTAAGGGAAAACACGGGAAAGATGTAAATGCAGGTCCTAACTCTATTCACCACCTCCTCTTACAGACATTCTAAAGGTGCTTTTTATGTTCTACTACATCAAAGGCAGAGCAGACAAAGAAGTTGCAAGCAGAAATTTGATGGGAGTTTTTTAACAAGAGTAGCTTAAAGAGATTATACTGTAAATTCACATTCTGCTGGACATGATGAACATCTTTCTATATGTAAGCATTAAATGGTACGACTTAAACAAATAGCTTCAGATGATAATTTGTGTTGGTTGACAAGGGCTGTCCATAAGAAACAGAAAGTAGTATTATCTAATCAGGCTTGGATTAAGTGCATAGACAAAACAGACCAGGGAGAAATTATTTTCCTATTACATTTTGATTAGTTTGTGGTCGTCTCCAATTTGTAATTTACCTTTTAAGAGAGTCTGGCTTTCTCTCTGGGAGCATCCACGACAACATTTGTCTCAGCATTGTCAGTGGAGTGCCGAGGTCCCAAATGAAGAATGATTTGGTTGTAATTGGTGAAATCATTAAGATGGGATCCAAATTTGTAGGAATTAGAACTAAGGAAGAAACTCATGCTAGAATCTTTGGAGCAAGACACTGATATTGATACAGGAAGCACCTAAAGGAGATCAGTTTTCTATGACAGAATTTGCTCCAAGTTTTTTTTGTATAAAGTGTGTAGTGTTAGACCACTCCTCCCACTTCACTGAAGTATTTCATTTTTAATGAAATGGAAATTAAAATTCTATTACATACATCTGAGTATCTCATCCGCACAACTTTACAGTCATCTATCAGAGAGAAGCTGACTACTGACATAATTCCCAAAGTGGATGTTGCTCTTTTATTCTGGACATGATTGAAAAATGAAAAAAGAAAGAAAGAAAGAAAAAAAAAATCTAATTTTTTTTTTTTTTTTAAGCCTTTCAATTATATTGTAAAATCTTTTGTTCCATTGCAAATGCAGGAGTTGTTCCATCTCTTGAAGTGACTGAATAATGATATATAATAATTAACAACCTTTTTAACTTGTTGAGCTGCTGAGCTAGATGCAAAGCAGATTCTTTCTAGATTTTTGGTATGTATTTATCATTTATTTATGGCTTACTAGAGTAGGAATTTGAACCTATTCTCCTTTCTCTGTCTGAGTGTTCTCCTCTTCTTCAGCTGTAGTCTCATCCTCCTGCTGCCTACCCACTTTTCTGACCAGATGAAAACCAAACTAGTCCCTCAAATGAGGAACTCACAGCAGGCACTGAAAACCCTCCTACATTATTCTTCCTGCTCAAGAACACAACACAGATCCCCTCAGACAGAACTGAACTAAGGTAACTAGCTTCACCACAGGTTTGTCTGAAAACTTATGCCTACTGCAGCATTAAAATGTGACTAAATTCACTAGAGCTATAAATACACGAGTGTCTGCAATTACATGATGCATATGAACTAAGTAATTTTTGGCTCACACATCTCCCTGATTTTCAATACGATAATAGAGAGCTGTACACGTATACACTGTCTTTTGCAGAAAACTCACTCTAACCCTTCTTAGATCTTTCTTTCCCTGCTCCATGGAATTGTGATAAAAACCAACAGGCTACAGAAAACAATGATGAATATGTATTATCATTTTATGAACTAGAATTCACAAGTTTTCAATAGCTTTCTACTTTAAAACAAAACCGAACCCGAACAAAAGAACAACTGAACAAAAGAGAAGTAGTCTTGAAGAGAGAACAATAATCTGTTCTTGACCTAGGTGGAGCTAAACAAATGTTAGATGAAAAGACAAAAATTTTAAATCAGGGAAATAATTGAATGACCTCTGCCTGAAAAAAATGTGCCATAAATTATCTTTGCACTCAGTGGAAACATTCTCCTTTGCCTTTAGAGTAAATCAGACAATTTTCAGGCCAAACTAATTTTCTAAATCATAATTAGACAAGAGGCTAAAATAGGTCTTTGTAATGGAAGTGGGTTATAAATTTAACATGATATCCATAATTCATCCCTGAAGAAAGGTCCTTTACATTCTGAAAGCTTGGATAATCTAACTTAAAGAGCTGGGCTGCTAAATGGTGTAACAGTCTATCTTGCTTAGTTTACTTTAGAACTTTGATTCATACTGTGCTCAGTTCTTTTCCCAGTGGGAAAGCTAGGTTCTTAAAGCTCTTTCTCACACTTATTAAAATAATTCCCTCCTCACCAGGACATCAGCCTTGGGCATGCCCAGTTCTATTGCTAATAATTTTGTCTTTTTCAGTCCTTAGATGAGTTCTGAATTATAATTGACTAGTAAAAAAAGCTTAAATTTTGTATATGCACACACAAACGCTGAAAGAACTATGCCAGTACAGGAAGAAAACATGCCATTTGATAACACATTAGGCATTTAGCATACAAAAAAGAGTGGGAAAGAGCAGTTTGAATGACTATGACAAATCTGTCAATAGGGAAGTATACGCTTGAAAAAAGCTTTAGCTTTTAAAAATGTGAGCTGAAAAATAGATATTTTACATAATAAAATCAGAAATTCTTGATATTTCATCAAGTAGTCAATTGAATTTTCAGGTTTCCTCAATATCATGTCAACCTTCTGCAATTAGCATTAAACCAAATTCATTTAAAGCAGTTCTTTTTCACTGCAGTTTCATTAGTTTTTTAAGTAAGCCAGAGAAGAAAGGAATGTTCTCCGTGAACAGTTATCATTAACACTTTCCAAGAATTTTGAGAGAGAACGTCGGCTCTGATTGAGCCACAGTTTCTACCACAGTACAGAAAAATCTATAATCTTTCTATTTTTACAGCATTTCTTCCATTGCTTCAGGTGCCGATCAGAAGTTCCTATACTACAGATCATAGATAGTTATCACAAAATAATTCTGACAAGCAGTTGTTCAAGGCCAGTGTAGTTTTTATTAACAAAGCTACATAGGTGTTGAAGTAAGAAAGGCAGAGTCTATTTTACAGTGAATTCTAAACTTAGCCAAATGACACAGTTCTCCTCAACAGAGGAAATAATTATGCTCTCTAACACCACTGTACCACCAAGCAATCTGCTTACCGGATCCTTGATGATACATCATGTCTAAAACATTTGGCCAAAACTACTGACCATGTGCTTTGCTCTTGTAACAAATTTGCTAAGTCCATTCCCGTTTTGACCTCATTTTTAGAAACTGTGTTTCATCATTCTGGGCTGATTCTTGGCCACAAGCAGGAGTGGCCCCATGCCAGCATTCTTTATCTCTCTCAGAGCTGGTTTGAGAACGTTGAATCAACATCTAATTGAGCAGACAAGCTGTCTCTATTTGCCCCTGTGTATCCATTTGTGGTTTTTCATCCCCTCGTGGAAAGACTTTCTCATAATAAGCCTTTGATTAGATTGCAAGCTCTTTAAGTCAGGTATTGTCTTTCTACTAACTGTGTGTACAGATCAACTTTAATAGGGCCTTGAAACTTGTTTGGCCTTTGGTCAATACTGTGATAGTAACAGATGATAAGTTTATCCAACTCCTGACTTTCAATACTCTGTTTTTGCTCTCCACCACGCTGAATGCTGCCACTACAGCGGCATTTCTTTCTTTCTGCTGTAATTGCTTTCCCTTGCTTATAACCTAGTGAATAATATATGTTCACATTAGAGTGTTTGTCCCTGTGGGAGGACCTTCCAGGCACCTCGGTGTTTTTTCAAACGTGCTACTGTATGTGACACTATGAGATAAAGAAAGTAAACAACCAGCCTGCAACTTGAACAGGTGCCACAGCTCAGATCTACAAATGCCCAAATAGAATAAAAGATCCTTTCTGGTCAGCACTGTATATTTAATAATTGGAGCTGTATCTTATTTTGAATATTTTGATTTAAGGAATTTGCAAGACGATAACATAAGGAATATTAATATTCTCTGAACATTTTACATATCAAGAAAATGAGGTCCTTGGAGGTAAAATGACTCATACAAGGTCACACAAAAAAACAGTAGTGCAATAAAAAATATAACGTGGTCTATATTGCTGTCTAGAATTAGCCCCCTACATAATAGATGAAATTCTAGTGAAGTCAACAGCACCAAGACTTTACTGAGTGTCATGGTTGCAGGGCAGGACACATAACGTTTGCAGTTTTCCCAAGGTGTACAGCCTGTTACAGAAATCAGGTAATGTGATTGCGCACTGTCTACAAAGGCAGGAAAGTGTGCTTTAACCTAGAAATATGAAGGGTCATGGTTACTAATATCAGAACACGTTGTAGGGAATAGGACACTTAGATGAGTCACCTTTCCTTTATATCGTGCACCATATTGCCCCATCATTGGAGGTAGCAAACTCAAGGACAAAGAGAGCAAGGAGAAAGCCATTTGGTAATCTTATCATGTAGCTTCTGCAAAATATTCCCTGCAGTGTAGGATTGTTCAAAGTTGCACATGCTGTGTGTTGCTTGCTGAGTGAGAAAACTAGCTGCTGTGCACTGAGGTATATTGAAAAGAGAAAGAAACTCAGTGACCTGTTAATAGGCATGCTGCGTGTGGTCTCTCCTGGCTCCAAGTCCATATATTACTGATAATCTGTATCCTTTCCAAACTAGATGCTGTTTAAATTTTACTGATTGGTGCAATGGTTTTTGAGTCTGGAAGAGGGGCAGTTGTAAAATGTTTTTTCAACGGCAAGCGGCTCCTATATGTCTCAATGGGAATAACTTCTTGCTGTTCTATTCCCTCTTTATTCTTTCCGTTGAATACAGGTTAACAGTTAATTAAATCAAATGCAAGACTCCAGCAAAGCTGTTCTTTAACTACAATGCTATGAATAATAAAACTACAACACATACTTAAGACTATTTTTAAATATTGCTATCTAATGTTTGTCAGCTATGCAATGCTTCAGTATTTCTTTAGGAGTCTTGATTTTTTCATAATGCTGAGAAAATATACTTTCCATTAAAAACACATTGGACACAGCAGGCCCAAGTTTTCTCAGCATCTTCCAAAACTAGGAAATCATGAACCTCTGGAAAAAAAAATAAAAATGAACCTGGTGTTTTACTTGGTCACCCACTCTGAGATCATCCAAGACATTTTTGAAGGACACAAGAAATAGCCACCTGTAGATATTATTAGGACCTCAACTTTCTAGTGGCTGGTTTTCTTACCAGGCTATCAAAAGAAAGGTTATCAAAGAGTACAGTGATGTGTGTAAAGTGTTGTTGGCTTCACAACAGGAGTATCTTCTGAGTAATAGCTAGAGAAAATACTTTATTGACACATAGAAATATATCTGGTCATTTTTCTTTCAGTTTGGATGGTGTTTTAGATGGGAAAAGAACTAACAATTTTAAAATAGTAAATTCGTAAAAAATAACTGGATAAGTGGGATACTGTAGACTGGGGAAAAAAAAAAGTTTTCCTTAGGAATAGTTTTCATATTACTGCACTTTTAAATTCTTCAAAAGTATGGTTCAGTGAACCCAGAGAAAGCAGTGAACTAAAGGATACACTTAAAATGTAAGGATATATCCCTGCCTATTGTTTGTATACAAACAAGTCACACAGAATACATGGCAATATGTTATGGAAGTGGAAGGTACTGTTGTTGTACAAAAAGGACCAACTAAAATATAAACGACAAGGATAAACAGCCTTTTGATACATGACATCAGTACAAACCCCTACTTACAGTCATCTGTCTTCACCAAATTACAAGGGTCTCATACTTTAAATACTCTTAATTTTTTATGTGGAAGAAGTAATCCTTGTTGCTTGGGGAAGACAGCACAGTATGAAAAATAACATCCTGTGACATGCTAATGGAGAGTAAATTTAGCATTAATACCTTTTTTTAATGAGCCATAGTCGTTTCCTGTTTTGCTCATTTCAATGTTGCATCATGGAATGTTTTATGAATGTTTTTCATAAAATAATGTGGGGCATTTTTTATATTTTTAATAATAGTGTGCTGAATTTGGATAGTTTCATTTGCAATTTAAGTAATGCTTTGTTCTGATGAGATCTCTGGAGGTGGTTTTGACATTTAAAAGTGATGTGAAGAGATTCAAAGTGATTAAAGCTGTCAAATGTTACCCTAATTGTGTGACTGCAATCTTTTCAGCCTCTTTCAATGAGTGTATACATTATACACGCTGCACAGCACTTCTGTTTAGATTGAAGTTTTTTATTAATGCCATCCTGATTGACAGAAATTATTGCAAGATCACAAGTGGAACTAAATTAGTTTGCCACTGCATTCAAGCCACATGCATAGCCATGAACTTTTAAGATGCAGTTATCTACTTAACATAGTCCTTCCTCCTTCCCGTTCAAAAAACAAATGTTAGGGTAGTGACAGATTATATCTTTCACATTTAAACTAGTATGACTTTGTATAGAGGAATAAGAAAGTTTTACCCATGTTAGAATCATTTTAACCTTCAGTTTGTGTTCAAAATGCTGCTTGATGGGTCATTTATTTCTTAGCTAAGAAAAGTATCATATATACTCTAATTAATTATGATCAAGTCATGGAAGCTGTAATAATTATTGATTCCTTCTTGTCTATTAAAAATAAGAAAGCTTCTAAACTGCTTTGAGATCTTTAGATATTCATGTCTTAGCTATCTGGACAGGCAACATGGGAGTAGTAATATTCCAAGCATTGGAGAAATGTTTAGTGTTGGGTAACTAGCGGGATGTTTTTAAGGTAATTCTGTCCAAATGCCTTACTGCCTTCATAGATTTTGCTTGCTACACTAATAGGAATCAAGGGTAAAAATATCTCCTCACTTGAAATGTTTAATGAGGTTTTGCAGAATACTTAGAAATGTTGCTGGTGTTTAAAAATACCCCTGTGTCACAACTCTTCAAGCAACCAGAATAAATGCGCCGTGCTTACATATACCAAAAGGACTGGTAACGTGCAGCAGAACTTAGATGACTGTAACGATAATCAGAAGTCTTCTGTAGCATTAACTGCAATGACACTTGTGTTTCTGAGGATTTTTTAGACAATGAGTGGGGTATCTGTTGGCCTCCAGATTTCAAATGGTCACGGAAACACTGGAAATCTCGAAGCTCAGATGTCAAATATCCTGATTAGTCATGCTGCTGGAAGAGCTAAGCAAAGATGTAGACTCAAAACCAAATCATAATGAAGCCTAATACTGATGATAACAGCAGTGATTACTATGACAGGATTATCTCAACTGGAAATACAGTAGGGAGGACATCACACTACAGAGAAAAGATTTTAATGGGCTCCAAACTCTGTATCAAATGCTCTCACATGAAGGAAATGGCAGTATTTGTTAATAGCACAATTCGAAAGAAACACCACCAAAAAAACAAAAACCAAAACCAAAACAAAAAAAACCCAAACAAACCAATCAACCAAACAAAAAAGAAATAAAATTTGGGTACAACTACTTCAGGAAAAAGTTGTAAAGAAGCAAAGACACCCAGTTTTACTTATGACAACATAGGGGAGGGTGGTTGCATTTCAAATGATCATTTTCTTCATGCCTTTCTTGTAGGTAGGATGACCAGAGTGAAAGGTGTAGGGGCTATCACCTGTCACCTCTTTCATTTTCTCCATTATTTTCATTTTTATGTATAAAAATCAGTGATAGTCATACAGCACGATTCTCAGTAGCACTAAGCTACAAGGTAAATAATGCTTTAAAAATTGCCCAACAACTGCTACAAAGAGATAGGAGGTAAATTCTCCAAAGGAACTCTTTTTTCCCTTGTGTTGCCTAGTTAGATTTGCTTGCAGCTTTCTCAGGCTCGGTGAATCATTGTTATCTGGGCTGCAGAGAATAGAAAAATTAACATTTGAAATGTTAACTGTTTTAGTAGCAAATTATGATATTGCTTACTCATTGATGGTGATTTATTTTCAGCCTATTCTGATGCCGTGTTTTGCATTGAGGGAATTATTTGTATCATTGATAACTTTGGGATGTTGTGCACTTTTCAGTCATGTCGTGGTCTCTTGACAACCGTGTTAAGAATTAATTATAATTCATAATTATAATGGTTAACAATAAAGCTCAAGTTTCGATGGCTTTAATGCCTGATGAGGGTAAGTAATAGAGTTGGGTGAATAATTCATAGTGAATAATTTATTCAGTGAATTTGCCAAATAATGTCTGCAAATAATTCTGTAGCTTGTTTGCAAGCAGTTCATTGTGAGCATTCCCACATTTGGAATTGGAGCTCATTAGAATGGACACATAGTATTGATATTTTTCTACTCTCTCGTAGTAATTCTAGAACAGAGTCTTTTCATTTACAGATCATTTGCTTTTTACGAAAAGTGTCCCACTATTTTCTTTAAATTGACCAGTAAGGCAATTGGCTAAAATGCCTTTACAGTAAAGATTAAATTACAAAAATTTAGATGAGTATTTTCAAAATTAGTTATTTTCAATTCTTGTTTAATTATTAGAGCATTATTGTGGTGTTTAAAAGGCAATGCACTCTTTCTTAATATTTCACAGTAGAAGCTGCAGCTGGTGTTGACTGCCTGTAACCTTTACTAGAGTGGGGAGGTACCTGGAAAATTTCAAAATTCAGCATTCTGCTGTTAGATTTGATTTTTGTCGTGAGGCAGAAAACAGGTGGGATCAGTAGGCTGATGTGATTTAGCTAAGCTCAACTGAACTGTGTCCTTGATCAACATTTTAGTTACCTCCTCGCTCACCTGCCTGTTACGACAGCCATGCTTTCACATTATTCCACATTAATGGGGTAAATAACTCGCGTTACCATTGCAGATGTTAATTTATCTTTGTCACTCGATCTGAAGCACTGCCATTAAATAACTTTCTCCTAGCTGACTTTTGGAACCAGCGAGTGTGCAGGTGCTAGATGCTGTGCTGAAATGAGGCTGCGTGCAGTTCTTCTGAGGAAGAAGCTGCCTAGCTGTTCCATAGCGGGAGCTTCTGTTCTGACAAGACAGTGAGCAAGAGGGAAGGATCTTTCCTCACATTTCCCCTCCAGCTCTCTTTCAAATGAACAGAAATCCACAGTGGAGTTTTAGGTAACTCCACGGTGCTAGAGCTTGCTGTTAATGAAGCACACAAAATTGTAGAAGAACCACACTGCGTGAGACCAAAGGTCCACCTTGATGAATATTCTGTCTTAATCAGCAATCAATTGCAGATGTTCAGAGAGGAGTATAAAAAATTGATGAGTACAGATGGCTTCATCCCTTCTCTGTTAGATCTCCCAGCTTCCTGAGCTGGAAGCCCAGAGAAAACTGCCACTGGTGATTTTGCTAAATGATCGCCCAGGCTGACAACTGCCCAGTTTATGCAGCAAGAATTATTTAGTTCCCAATGAATTCACACCTTCGTCACTCTCAGAAGTTTATCAACCTCTCATATGTTTCTCATGTATCTGAGTAACTTCTTTTGTGCTCACTGAAAGCACCCATCTGCTCGCGGGTGTACCTGTACTGGATAAAGCTTCATGTTATAACAAGAAAGATGGATGAGAAATTATTTGAGTTAGATTCGAGTTAGAACAGAAGCAGTTCTGTTCGGTGAAGTTACTTTTCAGCTAGGTCTCTTCTAACTAACTGCACTTTCTGAAGTTAATGGCATGTTTTTGCAGACATTGTCTGCTGCTACGGGTGATAACACTCCACGTTTACGCTTAGTACCAAGGATCAGTGTGCAGAAAGGCTCTTGATTATACTTGTTCCTCTGCAGACCCAGGTCTCTTCTAAATCTTGTGTGCCACACTGGGGGGTGCAGAAAGTCAAATGCAGAACCTGCAGGGAGAAGCAGACAGGGCAGGTGACCACAAACTGACCAACGAGGGGTTCCATCCCATATAAAACAGTAAAAAGCTGAGTGATCATGGGGGTCAAGCATCTCTTCTTCAATGGCTGGTGTCCAAGGAGGACTCTGTCCATTCTGCCTCTGATCCCAATCTGTTCATTCCTGAATCCAGTTCCAGAATCCAGGCAGGATAAGACTTCAGGATGGGGCTCTGAGCAACCTGCTCTAGTGGGAGGTGTCCCTGCCATTGGCAAGGGGGTTGGATCTAGATGATCTTTAAGGTCCCTTCCAACCCTGACAATTCTGTGATTCAGCAGTGACTGTGAAGTCTGGCCTGAGGCTGCATGTATTATAAGGGAAAAAAAAATCCAAAAAGAATTGTTCAGTTGCTACAAATTAACTTTTCCTCAGTGTGTGTGTACTTCATGCTATTTCTTATATTTCTGTAGATATGTGTTGATATTACTTAGATGTAAAGTCACTGAACATGGAACAAATTTAGGAGGCTTGGCCGATGTGTACTTAGTCTTTGAACATGACACATCTGTTAGTATCAAATCCCTCCTCCACCGTAACTGCCATCCTGAGATAAAACTCAGACAAAGAAGATGATCCTTCAGATGAGGTCTGAGTACTTTAAAGGTTCAACTCTTGTCAATCATGAAGAGATTTTCAGATCTTAGCATTGTCCATCACACAGGGGTATAACAGTTCTGATATCCTGCACTTCCTAAGGTACAGAAGATCCATCAAACTTTTAGTTAGGGCTGAATTTGAAGGCTGATTTAGGGAAAAAGAAAACCCCAATTCCATATCCTTTAGAACATAGTGCCCTAGAGAAATGAGAAAGTAGAAACTGGACAATGACCAACAAAGTCCTTTTAATCTATCCTCAATTATATAGGAAATTTGATTTTTTCTAATAGGGAACTAACAGAACCTGTCACTCACAGTGCAGATGGCTGTGAGAATGTGAAGTCTATTCATTTAAATCAGAACCACATCTTCCTAACTGTCATACAGAAGAAGGCAGAAGAACTATTTGCTACATATTAAACTGCACTTTCCCAGAAATGTTTTGTTTAGGTGTTAAAAATAGCCAGTTAAGACATACATTTCAGATGAGCAGAAGGTACTGTTTGGGATGCGTAATGAAAAGGAGATAACGCGGGGGACCTTTAAAATGAGATAGCTGATACTTCTAAAATTCGATAGAATATACATTGATACATGAAATGAATATAGTTTCTAATACTTGGCAATTTTTAAGTTTTAGCCTGTTTTAAAATGAAAAATATGCTGCCCAAAGTGACAGCATTTTGGGGGGGTATCTTAGAAGCCTTCTCATGGCTTTCCTCTTATTGCAATGAATGACCTTATTTCCAAAACCTTTGGGCAGAAGATTTCTTATAATTTAAGTTAGAATCTGACAATGTGGGAGCTGTGAAGTGCTCCCATATTTACTTCAGTGTTTATGGTAGACTTTTAACACAAGACATTCCCAGTAACTCAGAACGATGAACGTGTGTGATTTAAATCAATACTCCTTTACCTACACTCAACCTGACGCTTGAATTTGCTGGCTGGAGGCTAGACGAGGCCTTAGCCCTTCTTACTGTCTCTCTGCACTGTCTACCTGCTTTGCAAAGTATCCTTTGTTAGCTGTGCCTTTCTTCAGCTCTGCGCTGCATGTTGCTCTCACCTACTGTGGCTCTCTCCTTCCAGCACTTAACAGAATTACGCTCTCCTGTGTGGTCCGGGAAGTGGCTGAGGATGCTGTTCTCAGTCTCTCAGTTCTCTTTAGTTTCCAGTCACAAAAGAAGGCCCTGAGCAGGAAAATGAGTATGATGGGTAGGAGTAGGAAGGCACTAAGTGCCTCAGAATGCCTTTTAAAATAAGGATTTCAGGTTGGTTTTGCTTATGGAGAAGAGGTGGAGATCTTAGGCTCTCCTTTCAAGGAAAGGGATTGTAGAGTCTCCTTATTGTGAAAGGACAGTGAATGGCCTCTCAAAAGCAAAGATTTCCCATGTATGCCCTAGGGAGACAGTAAGTCTCGAGGAAGGTTCCAGGCTGAATGTACTTTTTGTCTTGCTTATTTAGAAGCAGAAAAGCAGTCTGTGAGCATGGGATGCAAAGCCAGACACTTAGGTAGTCCTGAGTCAATGCTTCAGCATAAAGTAGGTTAGCTGCTGTCTCAAATATTGTTTAGAGCAATTTTAGGGTAGTGGTAAGGAAAACTGTGTAAAGGAATAGCTTATTCAGGATTCTTTACAACAAGTTAACGGTGAAAAGTTTTTCTGACAAACATTTCACAGAAAAGACCTTGCTTCCTGAAAACCAGCCCACTCTGCAGACTGGAATCCTGGTGTGCTGTTTACGGACGCTGAAAATACACACTCCAAAGTATACTGTAATACTCTTAGAGAAGGGAGTAAGAGTAGGCTGAAAGCCTAGAGGGGGAGAATGAGTCTGTGAAAAGATAATATTTGACACTTATGGGTAGCATTTCATTCTCCTTGCACTTCCCAAACACTGACTGATTAACAATCTCACAGCAATACCCTGAGTCAGGTAGTATATTTCCTTCCTATTATTATCCCCAGTTGTTGTTGTTGGTGAATGTATGGAACTGGATGGAGATGGAGGGGACATCTCAAAAGAGCTGTCTGAATTCTCACTAGTATCCTAGAGAACTCTTCCTTATTATTTTGATTTAAGCAAATTTTAGCTTTTTAAATCAGAGCTCACAGAGTGCCTTGTTAACAATATTCTTCTGGCAGTGCTTCCATTTTTTCATTTCCAATTAGGAGACAACAAGTGAGTTAGGTGTATACAACAGCAATGCCAGTCATTCGCGTCTGTAATCTATCTGTTGTTTCTGTTGGTGGGGACAGGGAGAGGAAGGAGGCACTGAGAACAGGCAGTGAGTGGTATGCTCTCAGCAGCTGTCACTGCTGTCAATTACTTGGTTTTCATTTATAAAAGGCAATATGGGATCTTTAGCTTTTATAGTACCCAAGGAAGGCTGTTTGGTGATTATTGATTTTATTTAGTCCAGGGGAGCTGCTCACAAACAGACTACAGTGAGTTGTGTGCTTCCTGCTGCTAGCTCTCCTGCCACTTATTGTTTTCAATTATTTATAAAATCCAAGGCACATCACAGAACACTTCAGCACGAGCTCTGAGACAGGCTGCTATTACAGTGCTCCATCCAAGTGCCTACCAGTTTTGTAACAGGAATTGACATGAGCAAATAGCCCTAATGAGGTCTGATGCGTTAGGAAGGCCTGGACAGTCAAAAACTATACAAAATCTGGTGTAACCATCATAAGCTGCAACTGCCATGGTCATCACTTTCCCAGGTAACCACCACTATGTCACTGGCTAGAAGCAATTTAATGTGCTGTTCTGCAAATGACTCCATCCATTTTCTGTTTGTCCTAGCTCCTCTAAGTGCCTTGTGTGGATAACGATATGAAGAGATCTATTTCCTTCAGTGAGAGAGACTACTTTGAGTCTCTCTGCTAAAAATGGTTCAGGAAAGTGAAAGAACTCTGTTTTTTTCCATTCAAAAGATCCAGGAAAAACTGTCACTAAGGGCTTCAGAAGAAGCTTAATTGCAGGCAGATACTGAGATGAGAAAAAAAAAAAAGAATTAAAAAGAGCTTTAACGGGTAAGAGAACCAGGAAGGCATACCTTGTCATACTGGAAGTTATGAAAGAATAGGGAGCTGAACTCCTTAATACTTCCACCCTCAATTTAGGGGCTAAGAGGGGGCATTACAGCTGAACTCAAAGCAGGACAAAAGATTGTGAAGTGCCTGTTATCCCAGACAAGGGCATTGGCTGAAACCGAACTGGTGTGGGATTTATTTATTAATTATTTTATAGCTGTATAATATTTATTTTACTTATTTATTGGAAGGACCTAAGGTTTTCCAGTTATCTGCAAATAAAAATGTTCTGTCACCGTTTCTAGGACAGAAAAGGATGCAATTGCCTTTATCCAGTGAAGGGTAAGCAGAATGTAAAAGAGCCAGGCAAAAAAAAAAAAAAAAAAAAAAAGACAAGGATTATTTAGCAAATAATTTGTTGACTGGCAAAGAGACAGAGTTCTTAAGTATTTTAGCAGATATTTCCAAACAAATAACTGTTTTACCTTTATTGGTATACAGAATACCCGAAGATATTTCTAAAAATACAGGACCAAACTCAAATTATAGGCACCCTATTATATGTGCTTTCAGGTAAGATCCTAAAATCATTCTGTCCAGATTAGAATACTCATATTACTAATAATCACAGAATATAAGGTCTAGTAGTGGCATTTAGAACTAATAATGCTGAAAAGTGAACATAATACCGTAGATGTGGATTGCTACTTTCAAGAAGCTGATGATGTGTTTCACATTTGATGCTATTAAAATATCTTCTTACAGTACGACATATAAGTGATATGCTTTGGGGTTTTTTTAGATTTGTAGATTTGCTCCTTAGTGTGTTTGCTTTCTTTTTGTTGTACTATGCCCCTAGCAGAAGCAATGCAGCTTTTAACTATACTTCCATAAAAATTACAGGGAAAAAACCTTCTAAAATTTACTTTCAAAGTGTATTTACAATTTTTACATTATTCCTAAAAGGAATTCTTTAGCTTGTTAAGTCTTATACTAAAGTGTGCATGGGAAGCAAACATAGAGAATGGTGCACAAGAATGAAAATATATTTACAGAAAACTTTCTGAAGTACTGTCAGCTGCAGCCTCAAGTGTTTTCAGAGGTTTCTTTGTCCGAAGGAGACAAATTTTTCAAACATAGCTTTGTTAGAGAGCCAGGCATTGATGAAGTAGCTCATACCATCTTCCCAGGATGCTGGTACTACAGTTAAAGAGCTAGATTCTCCTTTCTAGCCTCTGACACGTAAGATTAGTTGGCATAAGAAGACCAAACACATTAAGGAGTATGTCCCATGTGTCCCATATATTCTAGGTCTATGTATACTGCAAGAAAAGAAACTAAGATACTGGAACACCGTGTTGGAATGAATAGAAGTTCCACTGATCACATCAGAGGAATTTATAATCAGCCTATATTAAGAAAACCCACAACAACCTTCTGCTTAATGCAATAAACATTTGAAGTTTCTTGTAGCCCTTGTTCATCCATTAAATCAAATGGGTAACGTGCTGTAAAACATTGTGCAAGAAGTATATAGAAGACATATGTAAATGGTACAGTAAAGAATGAAGATGCAGTTTTAGCCTTTATTCCAATAAAGTGTTCTTTGTACGTGGCCTTTGTGACTTGTGTGAAGATTCACTCGGAGTAAGCAGAGTCAAACTCAGACCAGGAGGTCTGATCAGAAAGATCACCCTACAGGGTCAAGGCTGCTTGTAACACAGTCTCCTGTTTTGTACATGTTCTCTCTTTGCTTTACTCTTCATGGTCTGAATAAAATGTAAATGTCCAGTTTCATGACAGACATAATGTTTTTCAAAAACATTAGACCACAAACTGAAAATGTGTTAGAAGAGAATGGTCATAAGAGTGTACTCATAATGGGCAGGAAACGTTATACTCTTCGAGCTGTGATTTAAAAACAAACAGAAATTGGTGTTTTGTTTTGTTTTGTTTTTTTTTAAGATAATAACCTTCGAGGACATCAGGGAGTATTTTGATCCCTTTGATAGCATTTGTTGTGAGCCAGCCAAAATATCAGATAGGGAAGATGTGTTTTGTGTTGCAGTTTATACATAGCTTCTGCTTCTAAAGCCAAATGTGTGATTCATACACTAATCTTTTATCTTCTTTCCCAAAATGTACTAGAAATCTTAAAAACAGGTAAATTAAAATTATTATTTCCTCCAATGGCATTTTTGAACACAGGGATATAGAATACTTTGAACTTTTTGAAGCTGAAAAAAATGGAACAAAGGAAATACAAAGACATTTTAGAATAATTAGTAAAAGCATCTTCAGTCATCGGCCCAATTATACACTACAGCACATGTATATTCTCATTAACACAGGTCTAGAGGCTTGGAGCACTGCATAGATGCAGTGTGAATTTGCCCGTCAAATCATAGCCTAAGTAAGAAACGATGAATTTAGGACTGGAAGTTACATCCATTCATTTACCCAGAGTGAACAAAAGGTCTAAAGAACAATGGAAACAGAAAACTAAGTATTTTTTAATAGGAAAGAAATTTTAAAATTAGTTTATCCAGAATTAACCCCATTATACTACTATGAGCATCACTCCAATCAATTGGTGAATTATGTATTCCCAGGCTAGATTTCTAGAAACCTAGTTTCCCTGGAATTAAACAGCAATAGTACTAGTAACAGCAAAAAATAATAAATAAATAGCAATAGTAGCAGTAGTGACAATAACATTAATCATAGGAACATTTCTAGAAATTTGTTTTTTACAGAAACCAACTTGCAGTCCAAAGTTCACTTGTACTTTCTCTAGACATTAAGAAAATATTTCCTTCTCTATTTAAACATACTCTTTTAATCCTCAAATATAAAGGTGAGATGAAGTGGAATTTTCTGTATAACAAAACTTGTGTAGAAGGCTCACGTAGACAAAGTGCACTTGGATGTCAGCCAAGTATTTTTAATAATGTTGTAGAGGTAGTTTCAGAAATATCTAGTTAGCCATCTATGATATTTAGTCATCATAAGGTTAGTCATCCTTGATGAGCAAAAAAGGTCCTATTATCTCGTTTCAGAGAAAGCTGAGTACATTAAAGATTAAATTTATGTCCTGCCCAAATCAATGGGGAAGTCAGTGGGCAAAGATTTCATCCTAACAGTTGAATCTGGATCACATTAATATATTATGTGAAAAATTATTTTAGCTGACATTTTTACTGAGACAGCAGGACCTACCACCTAGATGTTTTAGTCACTTGGAAACTGTCCTTTCTATATTATGGAGGTAAACATTTCATTTGAGGACTCCCCTTTGTCTCCAGAATTCAGTCATTCTATCATTTCCAAAGATTTTGAATTTGATTACTATTTGACCATAAACTTGACCACACTTGCTTGCTCAGGTCCATAATCAAATAATACTATGAGAACCTATATTTAATTCAGTATGCACTGTTTCTTATTGAAATTAATGATGTATACAGTTTGAAAAGCTGTTGCTTCGGTAGCCAGCAATGGACGGAGAATTTAAGAAGAAGCGGTTACCATTCCAAAGAAACCACCATCAGCTTTGATAAATACAGAAAGCCTGATAGAAGTTTGATTCCTATATCCTCTCCACTCTCTGAAAGCAAATTTTTAATAAAATTTCTACAAGATGAGGTTTTGTAATAAGTGGAATAATGAAATTCTGTCAAGAGTTCTGGAAATTTCATAATAATTGAGCACACAGCTTAGCAGGGCACCTTTGGCTTTGGGTGCTATACCCAAACTTTCAGTAAATCATGCGGTTACTGAAAGGTAAAGCAGATGGACCCATGGAAAACCTGAGAAATTAACTTTTCGTTTAATTTTTCTGAGAAAATTCTTAAGCCATTTTGCAGAGTGGTAGATCTCATGTATTTTTTCTGCTTGCCAATGAATAAAAAATTAGCGATTACTTCAAATGATACAACTTAGATAGGTAAACCTTAAAAAAAAAGGTATGGTTCGTGTTGTCAGAGTACCAGCTTTTTATCTAAAAGCCTATTAAAATGAGAGAGACTCAGGACCAGCGCCTCAACTCTTAGAAACGAATGACTCTCTGTTGATGTCAGTGTTCATGTGCCTTGGGGAAACCCTGGTTGCTAATACATGTTCAGCTGAGGGATTTTTTTTCAGTAGGCTGACATTCTTTTTCAGGAAATGAATTAGGAAACATTTCATTAACAGTGAAAGAGAAGAAACCTAGTGAAAAACAAACAAAGCAGTCATAGGATCAGACATGCAGTGGGTCGAAATTGGCATAGCTGCATTTAAAATAACATCACTTCACACCAGCTGAGGATCTGAACTTCTTTAATTAAAGTTGTTTCCAAGATATCAAACAAAGACTGTTATCAGGCTTTCTGGATTATTGTGTAGCTCTTACCTACGCTATTTTAATCAACTGAGACCAAATTGGTCTTATTAAAAATAGATTAGCATTCGTCAATATATGGAGAGAGCTTAACATAAGACAAACACACCCCTGAAGCATAAAACTATTATCATTTCAGTACATGCGGAGGAAATGTTCAACAAAGTTGAGTGTCCTCTTTGTGTGTCTGTGGAAGTTCAGATTAGAAAAATCACTTTTATTAAGGCTATTGTAAAATCCTTCCAGCAACTTGGAAAAAGAGTCATAGCATTTATCTTAAATTGAAGCAGTTATCTTGGGACTTTCAGTTTTTCTTTTCTTAAAACAAAATCACCCTTTTACCTTTGCTAGTTGTGAAGCACTTAACAATGAAGTCACCAAGAGTCAGACAATAAAGCTAAACTCCATGTGATGGAAACCTAGTTGTTCAAGTGTTTGGAAAGCGGCCAAACTTTGTACAAGCAAAACAAATAAGGTGCATCAGCACAATGGATCTACCTGTTGAAGCCTGACACAGAAAAAGCCTTCAAACGAGTGGTCTTAGTGTGATCTTTGTAGCCTGATACCCTTCTCCTGATGTGGGCACGCTGGGTTCAGATATTACACCCTCCTCTTGCTCATCGCTACCCAGCAGCTGGATGTTGGGAAGCCATTGGCAAGGTGTGAACACTCCCACGTATATTTACAGTAAATTCAGCCCTGTTACCTCAGACTATCTACTTTTAACTCTAAATAGCACCATTGGGTGTGCAACCTGCTCCATCATACACTAGTGGGAGCTTCTTCAGGAGGACAGTGAGCAATAGCTATTGGCAGTAGCATCATAGACCGCAACAACCTCTTGCAGAACAAACACCTGCCTATGGCCAGCCTTCCATGGCCTCCTGCTTTCCTCAGATCCCTGGCTGTAATGGACCTGAGGCCTGTGAGCTGCCTGAACAATTTAACAGACTGGTCTAGATTTTGAGAATGGACAGAGAGACACGAAGCCAATTTTGTTCTGAGTTGTTTCAGATAGATACAAAAGAATATAAAGCGTGCACTATGCATACTGAGGTGATTGTAAATACCAGGAATACAATCTGGCCTCCTGCTTTTGCATCTCATTAAAGTGTCTGAAATTAGAACTGGTCTGTTCATTTATTTATTTTTCGTTTGAAGCAAGCGATAGACCATTCTAACCTAGGAAAAATATGGATAGTGTGTATCACAACTGCTCTGTTTCTGGATTCACATGACCAAGAAAGCCAAGATCATCTTTCACTAAGGATACTTGGGGTTTACCAGGGAGAAATGTCACCTCAAGGTCTACTCTAAATGCTGTGGGCTTCTTTCAGAATCTATTCAGAAAAACTACTTCTGCAACCTATTGCTTCATTTAGTTTACTTCTCCCTTGCTCTGTGTGATGCACAATAATACAGTTTTAAGATGTGGAATGGCTTTATATAGTTAATCTGTAGGAACTCCTGCTTTTTAATTGGAGAACACTGCTTTGGTTTAATTTATAGGGGCCCCCAGATAGTGCAGCTCTATTTTTACACTTGACAGGGCAGAGTTGGCACACCTTCTCCTATCTTCTCCATAGGAGTAGGAAGTTCCTTTTTTACCAAAGAAAGATTGAGATGACATCTAGAATCACACAATGATAAAAGGGTTTGTGTTGGAAGGGACCTTAAAGATCCTCTAGTTCCAACCTGCCTGCCATAGGCAGGGACACTCCTGCTAGATCAGGTTGCTCAAAGCCCTGTCCAGTCTGGTCTTGAACACATCCAATGATGGAGCATCCACAGCTTCCCTGGCCAACCTGTGCCAGGGTCTCCCCACCCTCATAGTGGAAGAACTTCTTCCTAATTTCTAATATAAGTTTCCCCTCTTCCAGTTTGACGCCATTACTCCTCCTTTTTCTGATAAATGAATGAATTGATAAGTAAATCAAACTCTCTCTTAGCCTCTGCTGAACAGCATGATTTTCATTGCAATGGATGTTTTCTCATGTATTTCATGTAGCATATGCCATCAATGCTCCCAGTAAGGCAGCTATTTTTCAGCTAGAAAAATACTTGTCACAATTTATATTGTTCAAATAGGAGGTAGACTTGGCTAGAGCATAGCAATCCGATTTTAGCCACAGGTAGCTGAAACTCTAGAAATGTATGTTCTTTCATTAAAAGACCTCGAGGATCAAAGTCATGACTGAATAGCTCAAGACTCACTAAGATACAACCTGAGATAACAATGGAACCATTCTGTGGTGTACCATGATCTCTGATGCTAACAGGACATAGATCACAGATAAAGAGAATTTAATACATGGACATGAGCTGATAAACTGGAAAAATTGATTTTTTTTTTCTTCTTCAGCGTTCTCACTTAAAAAGATTGTAAATAATTCCAGTCATTCATTTTATTTCATGTTTACTAAATAGTTCTCTAAAGAAATGGAATTAGGACAAGTCTTTTGAAATTTGCTTAATTCGTGTTCTTAAACCATCTCTCAATAACAACAAGAAAATCCATTCCCAGGATTAAGACTGTATTTTATCCCTACTTAGATATCAGATGGTAGAGTCACAAACATAGAGTACATTTCTGCAGGTCTCAATTTGAAAGTACATTAATAAATCTGAGGAAAAATATTGTTTCTATTCCAATAGATTAGCTTATTGGTTTCTACTGTGGAATATGAAATGTGATTTAAATAATAAATTGCAGAACATAGCATCTGCCCGTGATAGAAACCTAAAAGATACCCATTTTCTCTGTTTTTACTAGAATGCAGGAAGCTGATGAGGCCACAATGGAAAGCAAGAACTGTTTCTCCTGTGCAGTTAGTTACTCACTGCCCTTTCCTTTCTGCAAACATCACTGCGATGTACAGAAGTATTCCCCTCCTATACTTAATTTCAAAGCCCAAAACTGTTAGGAAAAAATAACACATCAACACCTCAGAAAAAAAGGAAAGGGCTTCAGAGCATGAAGACAAGGGGTAATCCTGGCATTAAGGTGACTTCAAGAGTTGAAATCTAAAACTGGTTTTAGTTAGTATTGGAAAACTGCTAAAAATTACTCCTCTCCCACCCTGAAATTACACCATACTTTTAATGTCCAAGATGTAGAATAGCCTTTTGTAATCATAGTGTTTTAACGCTTACATGGAAGAAGTAAATTTCTGAAAATGGGAGAAACCTTAACTCCAGACTTGGCCAAGAACTTCATAACCAAATCAGAGCTGTTTTTTGGATGAACAGACATAATATGAATTCTAAATTAAAGCAAATTTTTCAATACTTTTCACCTCAAATATAATTCTTAGTTGCATGAAGTTACCAAGGGAAACAGATTAATTAGTTCAGACTTAAAACTCACGTGTCCTTTACATTATTCCAGAGTTCAGCAGTGTTTCTAAGACATTACGGTTCTTCATCCAAAGCTGCCACTATGTTAAATTCACTCTGCTAAAATAAATGAGAAACTATAAAGCCTTTCAAACAGGCTTTGCTGCATGCTTTTTATGAAAATCTGGCCTTTCATTGATCAATCTGCCACTTGTCTGGTACATTGGATAAGACACCAAAGCACAGTTCATCCAAATAAAAAATAAAATAAATGAGTATTTCAAAGATTGTTTTCAGGGACTATCAAGAGGTTGCAATAAAACATTTGTAATGATCTGCAGTTGCAGAGAGGAATATTAGATTAATACCATAGCATAAATTAATATTGTGCTTGTTAATAATGCTTATTAACAATAAGTCTTAAATTAGTGCTAATCACTTGAACTGTAAAGAAGATAAAAGCTTATAGCTACAGAAAACACCATGGTGTTTAAGATGAAACACATGTTTAATGTTTTCTTTTGAAGCAAGTAAATAACCATTTCACTTTGAGTAAAACTATGCCAGGTCACAAAACAAAAGTCAAAATACAAAAGGCTAGTAGTGCTGTGTAGTTAACTTTGTCCCAGTACAGGTATGGAAACATTTTGAGATGAATTACCCCCTAATTTTAATGAAATTGCATAAGAATAATTTAACTAAAAATTTTCAACACTATGAAATACGGATATTCTTAAATTGCTTCTGGTTTTAATCTGCTGTAGAAGCATATGTTTGTATTTTCTAAAACAGATTCCCTACTACGTCTCCCCCAAATTACTATATTTTAGAGACAGTTTATGTGCATGAATGAATTAGCGTGCACAATATGAATTACACACTAGCAAACATTTGCTAGTTCAGCCCTGTCCAAATTTAAGCTTTGAATTAAATGTGATGCTCGCTGGCACCTGGACGAGCATATTAAAGCACATGTTCTGTGTTAACACCCAATTTGACTTTAATTTTGCATATGTCTCCAACTCTTTAAGTTTCCTTCCATGGATCAGCTTCCACGAACACAGAATAAAACAGCACAGCAAAGATATTTCTGTGTTTCCAAAGAAATCAAAAATACAGCAACGTGCCTATAGATTATTAAAACAGAATGCAAGATAGATAATTTGCTTAGTTTTAGTTGCTAATGTACAATATATTTTCCCATCTCCCTTCATTTAGTGAAATGACTCCAGAAGAAAAATACCCCTTTTTATTGAAGCATACAGGATTAAAGTGAATTATTAAAATGCATAAAAAGACAGTAATGTATAATATGGTTTGTGACAAAATGTACTGTAACCTTAACTGTAATTATATCAAATATATTGATTTAAATTTCATAATCAAATTGTGCAGGTAACGATCCATATCTTTGGTAATTGAGTTGTGTGTGCAAATGTAATTATAGTAATGGTATAAAAATTTGATGATGCCATCTAGATTAGATTGAACTTTGGGTGTACTTTAAAGAATATGCAGGGATTCATAAAAAATCAGTTTATGTGGAACTATATTGTAACACAGGACTGATGTTTTCCTGAGAATGGATCTTAATCCCTGTACAAAAAGTGGCAGAAAAAGTTCCGATCAGGAAAGCATCTTCAAGTTTATGTCCCTATTAAAGTATAGGGCAGAGCTGCTGCAAGCCTCTGTAGGAAACAGCAACTCTCTTTTGCGCAGAAGCAATATTAATTCTTTCCTGAATGGGCTGCCGCTGGCTAGCAGCACTTTCAACATCTGCTAAGAGCTTCAGTCCTCAAAACTATTCTGAACTTGAAAAATAATGACCGGTAAGAATACGTTTTGCATTGTAGAAGGGAGAGGTATTTCATAGTTCTGCACAATACTGAAATTAGTCATTAAAAAATACCCAAAATAAACAAACAAACAAAAGCCCCCACTCCCGCCCCCAAAAAAGCCAGTCCTGTGTATTGTACCAAATGGTCAGTCGTCTGGGACAATGTACACACCCTGGCTTGGTTACCAAATTCTTTCTTGTGATAGCTGTAGTAACGGTAAGCAGTGCCTGTAGATTTGCTACGGTCACACATCTTTGTTTCAGAGTGAAAGGTAAAAGTCTAAACCCAAGTTATAAAGAACAGAGGGGAAAAAAATGAAAAAAATCTAAAGAAAAAAAAAACCTATCTCCACATTTCTGGAGAAAATTCTCAGCTTTGTTGTTTTCAGCTCACACAGAAAACCTGTTTATCTCAATAGTCTTTATACGTGTAGTTTTTTAAATAGCTTTTGCCTCAAAAATTTAATAACATTTTTATGACTGGATGTGATTCTCATTTACTTATCTGGAATTAGTTGGAGCTACAAAACAAGGAATATTTTCTAGAATAAATTCTCAACCAACAAACTACCACGATAGAATTGGCCTTACTGAAATGTGTGTGTTCAATGCATAAGTACATTCAAAAACGTGAAAATGGTGCATATATGTCTTACTTTCCTAAATCTGCATTATTCTTATACCAGAATTCTACAGCACATTTCCTGTTGGTAGAATCACGTATCTAGCGGAATTTTAATTGCACTATTGCAAATACAAGCAAGACGAATTTGTCTCAATACTTGAGGATGTAGATTTACCAAAAAAAAAAAGCTATACAGAATTTCAGATGAATCAAATTATTTCTAGAGTATTTGGGATTCAAAAGATGTAGACAAAATTTGAATATGTGTATGGATAGCAGTATGTGGTTATTAAATATTCAGCTACTTAGAGTCTTCTTCTATCAAGCACAGGAAGAAACATTGTGTGTTTCTGTCACGTCTGATCATGCATACCATTCAACCATCAAGGAGAACTATTCTTTAGAATTAAGAGAAAAATCATGGAACATAGCTTCACTTTCTAAGACAAAAGATGGCTATATACTAATGGTAAGATGTGATGAAACTGGGAGAACAAATAGTGTTATTTTATTTATTTATTCTGGGTTTCTGTCTTCATTGAGAGAAGATACAATGCATATAGGAGGTAGAAGTACAAATGCTTCGTATTTCCTTATCTTCTGTGGATCATATCTGAAAAAAAAAAAAGGGTAAATAAAGAAGTTCAATAGAAAAGTCACTATTCTATAAGGACAAAGCGTTACCTTTATGAAAAAGTTTAACAATGAGAGAAAGCAATTACAAGCTTTGAACAGGGGCAAAGAAGAGAGACGAGGAACCACATCTTATATTAGCTTGCTCAAAACTACAACTGTGGTTTATAGTGGCTTTTTTCAGAATAAATAAAATTATCAGTTAAGATCATAGGACCAGTATTAGTAATTCAGCAGGAATTAAAACATTCAGATCATCTTATTCTTGTTATCAAAATAATCTTTTTACTAAATTGATTCTTTCAGTAGCATGAGTGGATTTGACCCGAGTTTTCTTTTATCTTAATGATTTCATCTTTTCCACCTCTGTAAGTCAGCAGTTGTCAGCAGCATAATGTCTTTTTCTTTAGACATAATGCATTTGAATTTATTAATTTATCTTTATTGATCTTCTTAAGAATCTTAATAATGTAGAATTATCAGAACTCCTTTGTAAAGTATTAAGTGGGGTGCTTTAGTAAAAAGGCATTTATTGTGTAAGCCAGGTGCACATAGAATATCAAGATTTGAGACTTGAAGTTATCAGAGAAAATAATTATGAAAGAAAAAAAACCCAAAGCAAACAAAAGCAACAACAAAAAGCTAAACCAAAAAAATCCCAAACCAAAACATTAAATTTTCAGAGGAGAGAAAAGGAAACGTAACTGAAAATTTCTAAGAAAAATATAACTCTCCTTATTTTGTGCGCAACACAATTGTGTGAGTCAAAATAAAGTCTTCCGTAGCTTATCCTGGAAAGAAAATTTTTCTTTTAGGAACAAAACTATAACCCTCAATTTCTTAATTCAAAAGGTTTCTGAATGAAACTTGAGAATAGTATTCTTCACTGAAGCAATTAAATTATTTCACTGTTCACAGTGCAGTTCTCTCCTAACTATACTTTAAATAAAAATATTTTAACCATCTTGCATACTGCAAGCAAATAAAACCAGACAAACTATCTCAAAGTTCTTGCTGATCACTCAGTTTCATGAGCGTTTTTACAGCAAGCTAAAATCGAAGTTATGAATACTATCTTTTCATTTGAGAGGTGTTTAACTTCTTTAGTCTAAAGCTCTTATTGCCCATTCAGTAGAAATAATTTGCAGCTTCGCACACCTTACAGGCATAAAGCTATTGAAGAAGCTATTCTTCAGAATACTGTAATCAACTGCAAGACCTGGTTTCTAAAATCCACAGGTGACTTTCTCAGGCACGAATCCTGCTTTAAGATTAATATAAATTATTGAAACAATTCATTAGATGTGTGCACTTACCCACGTTCAGTGGTACTGATTTATTTCTAACTTTGATCTCTTCAGTCCCATTTTGATAAAATAAATAACGACATAATGTTAGTGAACTAGAAAAATAAATAAATGAGAGATAATGCGTAAGCACCTGAAGTGTACGGGCACAAGAGCACTTACATAATGGAAGGTACTCCTGATTTAAGCTTTTGGGGGCTGAATCAAGCATCCAGAAGGTTAAAGATTCATTCACATCGGATGTTTTGTGTTTAGGGTCATCAACATAATGACTCAACTCAAATGCAAAACGTGTTCCATTGCTCTATACACACTTAGAAAAATTTTTAGAGCTCACAGGGTGTGATTGCATATGAAATATTAACACCCTGAGAGAGTCTGGAAACAACTGAGGGTCATTACAATGCTGGCAAAAAAATTATCTAATGCACTTTATAGAAATAGTGAGAGGAGTTAAACCTGGAATATGAATATCAAATTGTTAATTATTCAGAGCCATGTACATGCTGACACAGTCCTGGGAAAACAAAGACAGTTACAAAACCATCTTCTTAATAATGCTCATATCCAAAACGTTATTTTTCAAGAAAGGAACAGCAACATATGCCTACTGAACAGCGATTTAAGGTTGCAGTTTATAAGCATTTTGGGGGTTGCTTTTATTTATACACTTGGCTTTCATCTACCAGTAAAATAAGCCTAGTTTGTAGTACTGTTAGTCAGTTACTAATTGGGTTTGAGCTGCTGCCACTGGAGTCATTCTGATACCTAAATGCATGACTACTGGGAGTTCCCTGATAATTAAAGGTGATGGCTACCATAAAAGTGTTCAAATACATGAATAGAAATGGAAGCCTGGGTTATAGATACTGTTCCCAAATGCATATGTTCTTTCTTTTTCTGGTTTGGGTTTTTTTGTTTTTTTTTTTTAATTGTATCACAGTTCAGGAAATTCTTTATAGTACTAATCTGAATCTTCACATGCCTAGCCCAAGTCCTGCATGATATTGCACGTCCACAGTTCATAGTAAACGACTGAGTAAATTCACGGTACAGAAAGGCATCCACCTGCCATCATCCTGAAGCTTGAAGGATGAAGAGTTTATGTTTACTTTGCTGTTTTCCTGAGAGACAGTGTTACGATTACAACTCAGATTGTGCTGTCTCTCTAATTGCTATTACTGGAGCATAAATAAATGCAAATAATATGATAAAGAAGAAACATTAGATGAGCTAGGAAGGTGGCCATATGATCCAGTTCTATTACCAAATTCACCTATTTTTAAAATCTGGCCCAAGATGATAAATAACAACCATGTACATAAAGGTATCCTTCTTGTACCCTAGAAGGGGAGGCATGTTTAGACCGGTACTGGATTCTTCTTACACCAAGTCAACTTTACTGCTTTTTTAATCCCCCAAGACACGACTAAGATTCCTTTGCTACAATGAGTCCATGCAAATTCATCAGGAGATGATTCTGTTTTCACAAGATACTCATACAAATGGAAAACAGAAGATTTCCATTACGCTTCCACAGTAAGCAATTCTCCCACTTCTTCCAAGAGGTTTATGAAAATAAAACATGTTTACAAAGGTCAGATTTCAGATATCTTCAGTAGTCCGTTATTGTTTGGGTTTATTGTTCCGATTAGATTTCTTCTTTTCAAATGGCCCAAAGGACACAGCTGAGAATTTAGGTGGATGGAATCTTCCCATATATTTCAGAGAGGACGATTTGCTTTGCTTCTGCTTTTGCAATGCTTTTTCGGGGTCGAAGGTATAAATACTGTAATTACTTATTTATGCCATTATTGTCATGAAGAGATTCTTAAGAGAGCTGTACAGCATGAGCAACTCAGAAGCTGGCTCTTCTGCTGAGAAGCTTATCATGTGAATATACAAATATGAACTTCTCCTTACTCAGTAACTGTTTCGTTGTTTTGTTTGGTTTGTCTTTTTTTTTTAATACTGTAAGGCTCTGCACTTTCAAACTGACACGTAGAATCTTTAGCTTTTGCTTAGGACTGAAATAAGGAAAAAATAAAACCCAGATAGGATTACAGTTTGATTTCCAATAAATGGAAATGATTATGTTTGGGTTTGGAATTGCTGAGAAATAAAAATGATACATTTTAACATTGTAATTGTCTGTTAAAATACGCTAGGTTTTAAAAACTAGAAGGTCTTATGGATGAAAATATAAATTGACAAAAAGAATCCTCTCCAATACCATCTTTGAAACAGCTGCATAAGTGAAACACGATTTTGCAATGGAAATGGGAATTACTACTGTAGCAATGCTATCGTTTCAGCAAAAACCTACCAGTAAGTTACCATAGAGTTTGATTCACTGCTAAGTATTTTGAAGCTTTTCTAGAATGAAAGGCTGAGACAGCTGTAAAAATTGAGTCTCCACCAGTCTAGCTGATTCAGCAAGGAATTAGGCATGCTCAGGAAGTCCTTTAAAAGGTACTCTATTCTGAGGCATCAAACCATGAAAATATGTGGAGCTACTGTAATTGAGCAGTGCAGAACACATGTCCACGTATTAAATACTGTGGGTTAAACAGTAGCACATAATCTCTGCCTCACACTGGAAGCTTTATGGACAGTGTTCTTATTCCCTTTAATGCTTCTGTCTTCACAGACCAGTGGGAAGGAAGGAGAAGGTGAGGATTTTGAATCTTTATGTTCAGTCATTCAGAACAACGTTCAGTTCTGGTTTTGGAACACGCCAAAAGGGCATTTTCTGGCCCTCCAATAATACAGAGTGGGATGACCCTTCTCCAGGGTGCTTCTAGAGAAATTGCTGATCTCACATTCCTTCTTCTACTGCTCTTGAAGTGCTTAACCTTCTCTTCACAGTTTGGCTCCAACATGTAATTATATACAATTATCAGCACTTTGATTGTAGTGTCCTCAATTATATTAAGAAAAAAAAAAATATCTAACATTCATCATTCTGGGGAATAAAAGTTGAAAATGTGAATGCTGAATGAAAACCAGATGAAATTAAATATTGTTAAATTCATTATTGACTACCCAACTTCAGGAATTATGTAAGTAGGGACTATTTAATACTTAGGAAGGTAATAACTAACAAACCCTCAATCAGGTCACTGCTGTTAACACTGTTGTGTTACTTTGCTGCACAATGCAGCAGCAAGAAGCAACTTCAGAGCCTCTAGGGCACTCTCCTGGAGTCCAGAAATTCTAGGTTCTATTCTCTATACAATAAATTTAGAAGGGAAAGAGTTGTATTACTCTGATCAGCTCTACTGTAGTCTTCATACTTTCAGTATGTTTAAACATCTGTGCAAAAGGCAGGGAATATGTAATCCAGTTTGAACACACATTATTTCATCACCGTGTTATTCTCTATAATTCAATCACCCCCTCAGTGCAGATCCTGTGTTGCTAAATTCTAGTCTTAAGTGTTTGTAGGGAAAAGATTTGCATTCAGGAATACAGGGGCACAACCTGCACTCTCCTTTTTATGAACTGAGGGCTACTTAAGACTTCTGCATAATAGGCCCATCAGAAACACAGTGTTTTCGGAAGTCCTCAGGTAGATTTCCACATAGGCATGAACTTCCCCTGAGGAGACAGAAGTGTCTTTTCTTAAATGAACTACAGATAAAGAGTCCAAGAATTTCTAGTGTATGTTAGGTAAACATTGCTGCAATTTGCTTTAAAGGATGAGGAGATGTGCAATCATGGTATGGTTATGGGGAAAGTAATTTGCTAAGAACGGCCTTGATTTGGGGAGTAACTGGTGGCATAATCATGTGTTCTGATCACAGTGTCTCAATCGACTGGGTGATCTCAGCCAAGTTGGAAGGTATCTCTGAACAGAAAGCATTTTCTATCCTTTGCAGTAATTCCATTTCCTGGGAATTACTTTTAAAATGGCCTTTTACATGATTTTTCAAATAAGTATGGGACAATTTAGAACAGAAGATAAGACCATTTTTTCCTAGTACATCTGATCCTCTGGAATTCATAGACATTAGCATTTTAAGTTTCATACATACAACTGTACTCGCTGGTTTTAATTGAAACATTTTTAAGAGGCAATTTCCAATGTTTACAGAATATTTAAGTTCAATTTCCAGTGTTTACAGAATGTATTCTAGTGCTAGATAGCACTCCCAAACATAAGATATACTCTGCTGACATAAGAGAAAGACCTAAACTTACTCCCATTTCAGACTGGCCAGATAGTAAGAAGCCACATAGCTTTAGTAGCATTTCACTGGGCTAGAAAGCTGTTTCATGTCTAAGGAAAATGAAGGGATAGAAATACACAAAGACAGCCTGTTTTTTTGTTTACTTTTACATTGCTGTTAGTTTTACACTGCAAATTTATGGGCATTTGTGAATTCAAAAGTGTTCTCAGAAACAACAGCAAATTTCCTTTTATATTCTCGGGTCTCTTTAATCTACTGCCATGTATGTACTAAACGAAAGAAAAAGAACAGTAAAAAAAATACTGCTTTCCTTCAAAAATGTTTGCCATGTGGATGAGTGGATAGGTACTTTGATATCATTTACTAAAGGAAAGAATTCACGGAAAATTCAAATCTCTGTTAGACTATATCCCGATCACAACTGGAGATCTCCAGGGTCTAGCTATTAATCCACTGGGCCATTCTTCAGCATGTTTATTGGATGTATAGAATGTCCTAGTGAGGCTCCATCATTTTACCTTACCTGGTTAAATAATTTGTGAAATAACCTCACCCACATCCTTCAGAATATTAATTATTCTTAGGAAGTACATTAAAGCCTTTTAGAGTTGTTTTCTAATTAATTTTTTTTTAATCCAAACTTTTGTATCTGCTGGGTTTGCTTCACTAGGACTTGGAGTCATAAAGTTGAAGACTACCCTATTTCTCCTTGGGGGTTTGCTTACATTTCCTCTTTCTAGATCATTGCAGTTGATTGTGCTGTTGTTGTATTTCCCTACTTTGGAATAGCTGTACATTATTGAAGCTCTATTCTTTTTGATCTCCTATTTTATCAAGAAAAAAAGTCTATAGTAGGCTTAGCTAGAATAAGATTGGACTGGAAAGTGAAATTTTGTCTTCCTATTTTTCCATCTTCATGTCTCTATTTTCATCTTCCATAAGAGATGCTGAAGTAGAGCTATAGAAAAAGAACATAGAGCATGGGTACTGCCAAGGAAAACTTTGGATACTCCCTCAGCATCTTTCCTATATCTGGTTAGTCTTCTTTGGTCGTATTTATTTCACATACAGCTGTCTTCTTACCCTCCTGCAGCTTTCCTGGGTGTTTCATTTAGAGCAAAATTAAATCAGGAATATGCATCATTTCTGGATTTTTTTCTACACAATCATATTGCTACCAAAAACGTATTTGTAGACAAGA